>JANTPZ010001541.1:0-21628 GCA_025593235.1 Vachellia pachyceras | reverse complement strand
GTAACTATCTCTTCCAATCTCTCCAGATTTCTCAATCTTCCCCATCACAGCATTCTTGAAATTAATGGCTTCCTGAACTTTTGAACAAGTCCTCTGCATCCTAACCCCACTCAAACTACTTCTAGACTCCATCATTTCGTTCAACGAAAGCCTCTTCTTAGCTCCGACGGATTCCGGCCGCTGCTTCGGAGCACTGCGAGATCTCAATTTTGCCTTCGAAGACTGTGTATTGGCCATGTAATTCGGGTCGTTCCCATATTGCCAGACCAATCTTTCTGCACAGGGACTTTTGGGTATGGTCGCAAGTGATCCACAAGAACACGAATTGGCGAAATGTGGGGTTCTTTGTGCTGTAGAGAACTTACATTCTTCCCCTGTTAGTCCCCACTCTGAGTCCGGCAAAGCCCTCCTATCTGCCATTGATATCCGAGCTGGGGTTCGAATTTGCGGAACTGGGAGTGGAGAAGAGAGTCCATGAAACAATGGGTCGTCGCCAAAACCCGACATTGATGTGTTGCTCCGGCGAGACCTTGACTTTGGCCGGCAGCCACCTGTGTCGACCTCCACTATCTTCGGTGTTGGACTCCCATCAGTGCTGTTAGTGTTGTTATTCATGGAAGCGTCGAAGGAGGAAGATAACCTCCTACTTTCATCGAATCTCTCCTAAAAAGGAAGTAATGGTCAAGACATTTGAAATTAGTGAATAGTTTGAATGTGAAAAGCTGGGATCTTTACCGTTGATCTTCGAGCTTGAGTTTCAAATTTGTATGATTCGTCGTTTTTGTTCATGACTTGACGAGCTTTCTGAGATCGAACTGTGGCTTGAGCTCTTATAAGAGCTTGCATGCTGTGAAGTGTTGCGGTTGCTTGCTTTCGAACTAGAAATCCCCTCACAAGTGCTTGAATCTTCACCAATCCTTTCAAGGCTCTTAATGCCTTCCTTGCCTGATTCAAATTCAAACCCAGAAAATATTTTGATTCAAAGATTTTTTTCTTCAAATTTTGAATTTTAAAAAACGTGGAACTTGAAATTGTGGTTTGTTTTGTTTACCAAGAATCCCCTGAAAACCGTTTGAATCTTGACGGCCGCCAGTTTCTCGTGTCCACGGCTGAACATGGTGGTTCTGCTGTGACTCGTCAGCCTCACTACAGCCACTGCCGCCTGGGCGGCAGCGACGGCGGCGTCGGCTGCTGCGGCGGGGGCCGCGGCCACCGCCATGGCGTGCTCGTTCTGCTGGTCCTCTGTTTCTCCGTAGAACGATTGAAGCCAAAAAGCCTCTGCAGGTGAAATATTGGGCGGCGTCGCCGCAGATTTGAAGTTCCTACGGTGGTCGGAGTTTGAATTCTGTTTTTTGTCTCTGTCTTTCTTCATCCCAAACAAGCCCTTGAACCACCTTGTCGCTCTGCCCATTTGCCCAAAAGAGAACGAAACTCGAAACAGAAGATTAAAAACAAATCTGAAACAGTTAAGAGAGATTTTTTAGACAAAAGTCGAGGTCGCTGTAGCTTGCGGGTCACAGATTTGGCGCATTTTCCACTTTTGAAGAAAATGGTGAAACAGAGCGTAGTTACAGAAAAGTAAAAAACCCTCTTGAAACACTCAAAAAATGAGAAACAAGAAGAAGAAGATGGGACTTGAGAGAGGAAGAATGTGAAAAGAAAATCTGTCCCAAAGAAGAAGGAAAAAAAACTGTGAATGCCTCGAGAAAAACTGCATTACATGACAAACTGTTAGCGTTGGAACATGCAGGGCAAGGTGGAGAAATTTGAAAGAAGTGTTATATTATTAACTTTTTTGGTTTTTTGTGTTTTTTTTCATAATACACGTATGTTATAAATTGAGAAAAGTAAGTTATTATTAAACAATGAGATGAAATCAGACCACGGGGTCGTTTGATTTTAATTTTTTGAAATCTAGATTTTCTCTTTCATACTCTCTTTTTATTACTTTTTCTCTTTTCTCTTTTCTACTTTTTTTCTCTTTCTCTTTCTTACTTTCCTCTTTCCTACCCACTCTTTTTTACTTTTTTGCCTCGGAATCCGTAAAAGCTATAACTTCTAAAATATAATCACTTTTTAAAATCTAGATTTTGCCTCGAAATCTGTGAAACTTAGGTTTCAAACCTAACTCCCAAATACGCTCGTAATTTCCTTGGGAGAAGAATCAGATTCCCGGAATAAAAGCTATTTAATTTAAGTTTTTTTATAATTTATACAGTACATTACACTCTGTTAATAAATAAGCAATAAGTGCTATTTGATTAAGTTAAAAAGGTAAGAGACAGCATGGCAAAAAAAAAAGGGTAAGAGACAGGAAGCTGAAGCCCCACGTTTTCCACATACCGTACCGGAATTTGGAAACTTGCAGGTTAAATAATTAAAGTTCAAATTACACAAAATTCCCTAAACTTTAGACTAACGTTTTTTTTTTGCTATACGTTTTTTTATTATAGTCCATATGATTTAAAAAACAACACCAACAAGAGTAATAGAATTTGAAATAAATTAAAATGATCGAGAGGTGTGTGATGGGATGTAGAGAGATTTATTTATAATTTGTTTCCTGAATCCTTCGTTAACACAAAGGGCTGCACATGTATTTGTATTTGACCCTGTCTTAGATAGAATTGCTTCTCATAAGATAATAGATTTGTTTGACATTCTATTTTAAAAAAAAAAGAAGTAAAAAGTCCATTTAACAGTGTTTTTTTTAAATGGGATAATCTCATCTATGTATTTGCTTTGATTTACGTAAAAGTAATTCTCTACCGGGTTTTTAAATGAGCCAATGCTAATGTGGCATACGAATTTGAAAATATGATCTAAATAACTTACAATCCCTCGATTTGTAAAAATCACTCTGGATCCTTGATTTTTCATATTAAAAGTTCAGGTCATTCTTTCTTACTGTCTTCCCAAAACGGTCCCCAGAAAATTATGTGTGTAGGCATTATATATATGCATAAATTGAACAAATAAACTCGTAAAAGTAATGATTCAAAAGGCTTAATTCTTACTCAGTTTTTAAATTTAAATTGGATATTAATTAAGAACTTATTGTTTTTATTCGTATCATTATTTTTGTAAGACTATCGAACCCTTTTAAAATAATAATTTATACTAAGCCCAAATATCGCATTCAGCACGTGCATGTCAAAATGCAGTGCATCAGAATTTGAAGGGTACAAACCAATTACTGTAACTATTTGGGAACGCAGTAGAGAAGTACTTTTATGTAAGTCGAGGTAAATATGTGAAGTAAATTATCTCGTTTTACCGAAAAACACTGTTGAACTTGAGTTTAACTTTTCTTAACGCTTTACCAAATAAGCCAAATAACTTAATTTTAATAGTTGCCTTTTAGGGGGAGCAATGAATTGTCACTCCTCATTTTTTAATGCCTCATGTGGTACGTTAGAATTGATTTCGGTGGATATGGATATGAAGATGGAGATGGAAATGAGTTTTAAAAGTGTGTTTGATATGTACATGTAATTGAGATATTATTTTTATTAAATATTTATATTTAACATATGAAATTACTAACATGCCCTCACCCAAAAAAATCACTTCTCATTCACATTTTCATTTCAAAATCAAACCTCCTAGGACCATTCCCCTTTGTCGTCATCCTTCAATGTTTCTCCACTGACGTCGGAATCAAAGCAAATGGTTGGGGAATCTGCCATCGCTGGGGTGCCGCCGTCGTGGGGTGTACTCATGGGTTTTGATTGCTGTTGTAGGTTGTATCGTCGCTAGGGTGCCGTCGTCGTGGGGTGTGTGCTCATGGGTTTTGCTCTCCGTCGCTTGTTGTATGTTCGATGGGTTGCGCTGTCGATGGGTTTTGCTGTCGTGGGTGTCATCATGGGTGGGTTGCGACGTCGCTGGGTTGCTCCGTGGGTTAGCATATGGAAATGAATTCCAATAGTTTTGGTTGAATTGGCTTCCAGGAAGCCAATTCCAGAGGCAATTCTATGTACCAAACAGACATGGAGGTGGAAATTAATTCCATTTCCATATCCATATGGGCAAATTCCATTAAACCAAACGGGCCCTAATAGAATTGGCAATTCCATAGGGTTGGCTTGGATCCTATCAAATAAATCAAAATATCACTTCCACCTTCAATTCCAATTCCATCTCCCTGTTCCATGACACCAAACACTACATCAGAATTCATATTGGAAGAGGCATGAGACGAGAATATGCACTGAGATGGAACTCAAAAATGAATATGATATTTGGGGGGGGGGTGTTACAGTGTGACCCATTAATTTTATTTATTTCACATAATTTAGTATTTCTCTTCCCTTTCTCCTACAACCTCCTATTTTTAATGCAATGGTTATTTGATTAATTTATATAAATTTTAAAATCAACTAAATTGGTTAATTTGAATAAGTTGATATCGATTCGCGGCATTGAATCATACATGATTTCATAAATAAGATAAATTAATTTGAAAAAAATATTTTAAAACTTTTATGTGTATTTTAAACTCAAAAAAGCTTTACAGCGTCAAGGAAAACATTTCGTAATATTTTAGAACTTTTATGTGTGCTTTTTAATTGGCCATATGTGGTATAATTGATGCAGACAAGAATCTCTCGTTTATATATAATTCTTATTAATTTATTTTTTATAAAAAAAATTTAAGTGAGTAATTTCTCACCAATAAAATATTCACATGGCCCGCGAAATTTTAATTATCTAATGGATTATGAGCATTCATTGATATTTCATATTGAATTTGCCTTGACTGAGTGGGCTTCTGGACCCAGAATAGTGGGCCTAATTTCTTCCTTTTCGGCCAATCATACATTCTAGGCCCATCTGTGAAAAGCAAAAAAAAAAAAAATTAGGGCGCGAAAGAAAGCCACAGGGGTCGACAATGGCGTCTGCATCCAAGAGAATTAAGACCGATCATCGGCCACCGCCTCGCCGGTAAATCACTGTCGTCTCCGCGTTTCTCTCTTTCTCTGTTTTTTCCTAAATAATCTCTCTCTCTCTTCGCCTCCAATTTTACGAAAGCAATTCAAGGACCTGTCCTCCTCGTGGATTCGTTCCTCTTGATATATAGAACAACATTTCACTGTCGTCGTTGAGCGTTTTGATCCGTACTTCTGGTTCATAGCAAGAAGCAATTGAGATTCTCCAAAATTCACACACCCTCACTTGTACTACGAGTTTAATCGAAGATAGATTGATGTTCCATCAGATTTTCTTTCTCCTGGAATTCTGAATCCCTTTTATTTACTTATACAGGAATGCAGCTTCATCTGATGAAAAGAACGACAAAGCTGCAACACCAGCGGGTGGATTGCAGGTTTGATATCTGTTTATGGATTTTTGTGCCTGTGGCATATTTAATGATGTTTAAAACTGTTTAGAAATTAGAATTATTAACTCCCATCTTCATGCGCGTTATTCTTCAGGCTCCTGTGGCTCAAACAAGTGGATCCAACTTTAGGGTTCAACAGGCCAAAAACTTTGCTATAGCACAGGCACAAGCAGATGGCTGCACTGGGAACTACAGGATCTTTGATTCATCCTTTGGCAATTTTCTTGTGCCTGCGATCCCAACTCGCGCAGACCTAGCCCAGTAATTCATCACGGGACACATTAAATACTGCAAGTCTTTTATTTCATCAAGGGAATCAGAGAAATGGGTTAGTTTCATGTCATCCTGTTCAAAGCCATAGGTTTAGATACTTACAAGGGAATCAGAGAAAGTGGTCCCGGTACATGTAAAATATGTCATACACTATTCATGCATTATTCTACCCGTGTCACCGTGTGAATCATCCCATGGATATGTCAGGAGGGGATGGGTGTGTTTGAAATTCTGCAGATCACAGTGATTTGCGAAAGTGACAACAGCCTGGAGAAATTTTTTAGAAGGGGAAGTATTAGCCCAGGTGGCAAGAATTGTTGGAATCATAGCTTATTTACTGAGTAGTTTTCCCACCGGTTACATCAAATGGCCGGGTGATGTTCCCAGGTCAGAGTTACACGTGTATTTAACAAAGGCGTGTCACACTGATCAGAGCATCAGGCTCCCACACTCTACTCTCTCAATCTATGCCCCTCCGCTTTTTAACTTTTACATGGCCATTCAGAGTTTCTCCATCCGCTAATCTACCTCATGAAAATAATAAGGATACTGAAAATCCAATACGTATGGATAAACTGTTGGTCAAAATATAATTACATTGAGGTAAATTGTCAACAAAAATACATTTTGGTATAATGTTATTATATTTGTATAAATGTTGTAAAAGTGACTTTTGGATGAAAATTATTTAGAAAAAGCATGAATATCATTAATACATATAATTATTTTATATTTTGTAATGAAATTATGTAAAAATAAAATGATAAAAATTTTAATGAAGGAAACTATATTTCAATTAAAAAATACAATTGTCGAACTAATATGAATATTACATAATTAATTGTTGGATCTTAATTCTAAAAGTACCCCAATTATCCAAAACGTACACAATTAAATTGGTTACAACGTGAAAACCTGCAGAATTAAATAAATGTCAAACAAATGTAAAATATTTAAAATTTTTAGAACGAAAGTTTTATATGTTGGAGGCACGTATCTTATTTACCCATCCTTCAACTTACCTATAGATGATGAATAGATTACCACTATCACACAATCACTACTATCTATGTGATTCACACATCTGAATATATTTATTATTATTTAGTTGTACGACAATTACAGTGAAATAATTACAAGTTATGACATTACTCGTAGAGATACACCTAAATTATTCTTCGAAGAGAAAAAGTTGAAAAAGAAAATTATTAAAGAGAAGCCATTCACAAGTTCAAAGAAAAGACCAAGCAGAAAAATTGCTTCCAAATCAGCTGGAAACATTTGACTGTCATTTGTTTAAAGTACATTAGAGATAATTTTTTTATATAATTATCTCCGTTTAAATAAAAACTACTTTTACTACCGCTTTTTTCAAAACTTAACCTTCTTTGCAAATCGAATGCGATATTCAGTTTCTTCAGCAGCTTGCAACTGACCAAATCGAAGAAGCTGATGGATAGAAGAAAGAAACAGTAATGTAGGAATTGAGATATCTACAAGTTTAGAACAGCAAACGCAAACTCACAGAGAAGTGGAGGAAATGCAACATCAGAGGGTCAACAAGAAGTATACAGAATGTAGGACCCGTTCTTGGCGGTTTGAAGACGAAGTATACACTCTCTGCTGGGTTGAAGACTACGGTGAAGACAACGATGATGGAAGCAAGTGTGGAGGTGGTTTCGGGCTCTCTTCTCTCCTGTCGCACAGCTGACCTCTCAATTCCCTCTCTCCCGTCGACAGGCAGGACCCCGTTCTTGGTGTCTGTTCTTCTTGAACAGTGGATCTGGAGATACCTCCGCCGCTGGAGCACGGCTGGGGAAATCACCTGCTGGCGCAAAGAGAGCTTCTTCTTCTGCTACTTCAAACCTGTAGAGTTCTATTATAATTCTGGGTTTGGTCAGCTGTGGGAGAAGAGAAGAGGCGATAGAAATGGAGAAGGAAGCAACAATCGGAGGCGGAAGAAGTGATCGAGGAAACGATCCAGAACACTACTTCATCGTCGCCTTCTCGTTCGCTCTCATCGTCGCAGATGAGATGAGCTGAAGTCACAGTGAGATTAGCTACTCCTCTGAAAGTCGGCAAGGTGAGATCAGCTGCTCCTCTGCTCAGATCTAGCCTGTCGCCGACGAGAACGGAGCTGAAGCACGGTGTAGAGCACGGACGACGAAGCTTCAAGGCATCAAGGACGATGAAGAATTCAGTTGCAGACAGCTGGAGGACGAAGCAAGCAAGGACAAAAAAGCAGCAGTGTTTTGTGGCAACGGTTATTTCAGCAGAGAGTGATAAGGACCAGCCGAGGAAGCTTCAGTCCAACGCTCATTTTTGAGGAATGCATTTCTGCTGCAAACTTTTGCCAAAAGCACTTTCACCGGCGGAATGCATTCTTGGATCCCAAACGTGCTATCCAAACACGCACATCGTTCCTGCATGACCTGAAAGGATTTACTTCACCATTAAGGTCAAATGCTATAAATCACCGTCGTTGTCATCAATATCCAATCTACTTTCCCTCTTGGAATTATTCAGCAGAGGAACAACATCAAAGATTCCAGGACTCCTTTCTCCATAACCATATGGGTCCCTGCAACGAAGCAGTATTTGCAGAACCTCCTTCATGGAAGGCCTACTGGCCGGTAGTATTGCAGTACACATCACCCCAAGTTTGAATACACGGCATATTACATCCATATAGCATGCTTCCTTAATTTCTTGTTCTAGAACTTCCTCTACATCTCCACCCAACTGCACGTGTCGCCATGCCCATTCTGCGAGTGATGAGTGTTCATCTCCACGATTCGCTTCTTTTCCAGTTGTTAGTTCCAGCAACACCACCCCAAAGCTATACACATCAATCTTTTCATTGATTTTTGTTGTTTGAATATATTCTGCATGTCAAAAGCAAAAATTTGTGTTAGATTGAACCTTATGTATGCATATAAAAGCTTGAAAGAGATAGAACTATGGTGCACGTAATTTACCTGGAGCAATGTAGCCAAATGATCCAGCTACAGCTGACATGGTGAGTTCGCTCGGCTTGATCAACATTCTTGCTAGACCAAAGTCTGCAACTTTTGCATTGAATTCAGAATCCAAAAGGATGTTACTTGTTTTAATATCACGATGAATGATGGGAGGGAAGCAATCATGATGCAGATAGGTCAGGCCTTGTGCAGCTCCAATGGCTATCTCCAATCTTTTTGGCCAATCAAGAATAAAATTATGGTTTGATGACCTATTCTTCTTGTTCAACCAGCGATCAAGGCTATGTTTTTCTAGATATTCATACACAAGAAGCAAAGAATCATCATTTGACATACAACACAACAGCTTCACAATATTGTTGTGACGAATGTTGCTCAAAATCTTAACTTCTGCTAGGAACGCATCCTCAAATTTCTGCTCCCACTTCTTGTTACTCAATATCTTCTTCACAGCAACATAGCCTAAATCATCCACAGGGACTTGGTATACTGTACCATAACCACCTCTGCCTATAACATTATGATCTGTCAATGATGGCACAATGCTCATTTCTCTGAAACTCAGCCTTTGAAAGGAGGTCAACTTCCATGAAGTATCCAATGCTAGCTTTCTTGATTTGTATACTCTAATAATCAAGAGTAGAACCAAGAAAGCTGCTAAAGAGGCCACTAGCACTAGGCCAATGATCAAAGCAAGAGACACAGATGATCTCTTCCTTAACCTTTGAACTTGAAGGCCAGAACCAGAATTGCATAAGGGAAGGTTTAGCTTTTTGTTATCAACACAGAGACCAGAATTGTTAAGAAAGCTGTCAGAATAGGCAAGGCTTTCAAATTCACCAGGAATCCTCCCCGTGAATAGATTGGAGGAGAGATTGAGGTTTGTGAGGGTCCTTGATAATTTACCAAGTTGAGGTGGAACTTGACCGGAGAGCTGATTATCCGACAAGTCTAGCTGTGCTAGGACAGGTAAACGACCAATTGAATCTGGGATTGGTCCAGAGAGTTGATTGCGGCTCAAATCTAGAGCATTGAGAGATATCCAAGATATGATTTCTGATGGAAGTGGACCTGTTAAGTGGTTTCGATCAAGCAGCAGTATTGTTAACTTAGGAAGAGTCGTTAGCTCTTGTGGAATACTTCCATTGAAGAGATTCTTACTAGCTTCAAACCGAACCATATTCTTCCAGGTAGATACTCCTACTGGAATTCTACCAGAGAATTGATTGTTACTTACGGACAAACTTGAAAGATTCCAAGCCAATCTTTGAGGTAGCTCACCGGTGAACTTGTTGTCGTTGATCGTTAAACTCACCAAATTATATGACGTCCAAAGGCCGTCAGGGATTTTGCCAGAAAAACTATTATTTTGAAGAAACAAGTATTTCAGCCTCTTGCAGCTCCCTAGCGATTCTGACAACTCCCCACTTAGATTGTTGGCATAAGCACCTACTCCAACTAACTTGCCGTTGTAACATAAATCCTCTGGCAATTTTCCTGTCAACCTATTGGTTGCAACCTGAAAGGTTTTGAGCGGCGAATAACGACCGAAGTAAGGTGGAAGAGTGCCTGATAAATTGTTTTGAAAAACCATGAAATCTACT
Source organism: Vachellia pachyceras (assembly GCA_025593235.1). NCBI lineage: Eukaryota > Viridiplantae > Streptophyta > Magnoliopsida > Fabales > Fabaceae > Vachellia > Vachellia pachyceras. The sequence goes on along the minus strand of JANTPZ010001541.1, from coordinate 11,429 downwards.
AGAGCTGGAAGATGAGCTAGGCTTTCTGGTATCTCCCCTGATAGTTGATTCATTTGCAGACCCAATCCTGTTAGCTTTTGGAGCTTCCCTAAACCATCCGGGATTTTTCCAGTAAGGATATTCCTTGAAATACTGATTATAGTCAGATTCGAGGTTTCAATTTCTGAAGGCATTTCCCCAGATAGCCTATTCTTCCAAAGATACAATAAGCTTAGATTCTTCAAGGCAAACAAACCACTTGGGATTTGCCCACTTAAGCCATTCTGCGATAGATCCAATTCCTCCAAACTCTCCATTTCCCCAATACTTTCAGGAATTTTCCCGATCAAATTCATAGACATCATCCAAAGGGTCTTCAATTTTTTCAACTTGGTGAAGCTCGACGGCACCAGTGTTGGAGGCAGATCGCTGTTTAGACCCAGGTGTAAGAATTCAAGATTGGACAAGTCGCCTATTTCATCAGGGATACTGCCGTTAAATGAACACCAGTGAAGTTGAAGATTTCTGAGCTCCTTCAACCTTCCTATGCTCGTCGGAATGTCACCAGAGAAATAATTGCCACCAAGATTAAGGAAACGAAGGTTGGCCAATCGGTCTATGTCGTTTGGAATAGGACCCGCAAAGTTGTTCTGGGAGAGGTCAAGGTAATCAATCTTGGAGCAGTTGTAGAGAAATTTTGGGAACTCCCCAGAAAAGTAATTAAGGTGAAAATCAATGAAGATGAGATTTTTGAGGTCACAGATGAAAGATGGTATCGTTCCGGTGATGTTCCAGTCACCAAAATCTAGTTTCGTGACAAAGCCATTGGTGCAGTTGATCCCAGACCAAGAGCAATGAGAGGAATCCAGCGGGGCCCACTGATTGGGGAATGGATGAAGGTGTTGTTTTATGTTAAGTAGGACTGCATGTTCTTGATCATACAGATGAGATTTAGTCTCAGCATCACTCAGGACAAAGAAGAAAATGAAGAAGAAAATGGAGTATAAGTGATCTGGCATTTCGGCAAGCAAGTGGGGTTTTTTTCCAGCAAGTTCTTACTTGTTTTTAGTCACCAAAGTATTGCTCCAGGAAGAAGATATAATTGTTCTTACAGTAGACCTGGCCGAAGACTCAGAAGAGTCAAGACCATTGGTAGAGTGGCCCCGTAGTTGAAAGTGAAAGTAAACCAGAAGGTCCAAAACCATCAAGTCTTGCTTGATTCATCTCTGGCAAATCGAACACGCTTGAGGTTGACTGGAAATAGTGCAGAAAGTTTGTAAATCCTTTGAAGGAAAGATTGTATTTAACTTTTTTTTTATTTCTCCAATAAAAAAAGAACTAATTTTTATATCAAGAATAAGATAGAATTGTAAGCATAGAATCAAATGAATCTCATCAGCTCTCAACACTCCCCAAGTTTGACCTCAAACCCACGTGGCACCAAATGATAGGGACTTGTTTTTCACAAGTTGGGAGAGCCCGTTATTCATCATCTTCTTTGGAGAGCTTCAGAGAACACCGTCAATGAGCTTATATGTCTTCATGTTCTTCAGTTATCTGAACGAGGAACCAGAAAGTCATGCTGCCGTCGACAAGCTACTTGGGGGAGGACGCATCCGGGGGTTGTGTTGTGTTTATTCTCTACCATCGTCTTCATCTAAGAAGTAATGAGCAATTATGGAATAAGAACCTTATACTGTGAGAGAGAATGGTACCTGGAAAAGGATGGAGCATATCTAACCCTTATATTAAATTTGATTGATAATATAAGTCACTTAACTAATTTACATGAATCAAAAAATAATATTTAAATTATTAAATATATTTTAAACTGAAATAATCCAAGTTTACTTATACTCAGTGAGGCTTTAAATGGGAGAAAATAAGAGGAACATGGAGACGAGATTACGTGTCCGTTTAAGAATTTGTTGGAAAAGTGTTTTTAGGTAAGTCGAGGTAAGTATGTGAAGGGAGTTTTGTCATGCAAAGAGGATAGGGAGAAAAAGTTAGGCACGGTTTTTTTAGAGAAGGCAAGGGATAAAAAATATACTTCTTATTTTGTTAGTAGAGCATTTAGTACTATAAACAATTTTAAGATGTAAACGTGTACATAATGATTCAAAAAACCTAAAATGCTAAGCCGTTAAATTATGTATATGAAATGCTTAGTCTTTTTATCTTAGCCAGAGTTCTGAATCCATTGCTGCGTGTCTTTTTATCTTAATCAGAGTTCTGAGTCCATCGATAAGTGTTGCTACCCCACTTGGGATTGTTTTTTTTTTTTTATACAAAACTCAGGGATTGTTTAATTGACATTTGTTCACCATGAGCGAAGCCCATTGGTTGTCGTTTAAAGTCAAGTTGGGTAGCACGGCAGCACGCCATTGTTGAAGTCGAAGGTATCACCTTTGAGAATTTTTCAAAATCTTCCACAGTGAAAAGGACAAAAGATAAGTGGAAGACCCCTTGACTTACGAAACAAAACAAGACAACCACCCATTTCTTGTATCATCCCTTCTAATAATTCAAAACAATAAAAGAAATGGGTGGTTGTCTTGTTTTGTTTCGTAAGATCAAATGCCATGTGGATGTTTTGAATTATTAGAACAAATGCCATGTGGATGTTTGTTGGAAGGTAACCCTATCATACATGGGCATGTAACGATTTGGCATTGGATTAACGGTAAAAAAACTATTTTTTAATTTGATAAACGAATCAAAATTTAACTTATAGTTCAGTTTTCCATTAAAGTCAATCTTACGTTAAAGATAGGAGGTGGTATATAGAGATAATTCATTCAAAAAGATTTGGATTTTGTTTAAAATGATTTGAGTGTTGTGTTGTAAAAAAAAACAGGAATTAAAATGAAGAGGAGGAGGAGGAAGAGGAAGATATCCTTCTATATATGTATCATTATATTATGTATGATTATATTGTGAGGGATCATCCCCTTTATTCAATCCAACCTTCGATGGTTGATCGAAGTGTGTAAGATTGTCTTTGTATAAGGATAAATTGGTTAAAGCCCTCCAAATAATCTACCCCTCCAATTCTAATTCTAATTCCAATCCCAATCCTAGGTATAAGGACCAATTTGTTATGGGAAATTTAGATTCAAGTCCTAAATAGGAGAATTAATAGACATAAGGTTCTAAAGATTCATAAAATTACCATAAGGTCCCAGGAGTATCTGCTGAAGTTGTTAATGACAATCTCAGCAACTACTTTTGGGACCTTATGGTAATTTTATGAATCTTGGAGACCTTTTATTTATTAATTCTCTTATTTGTGACCTGATTACAAATTTCTCATTTGTTTATTCTTTGTTAACGGACTCAAATTGGTTTGATAGCCTACATAAAATGCAAAATTTACACCCATTACTTTTTCTTCATTGCAATGAATGATCTGGCTTAGCCCTCACTCATGTTTAGCTGGCTTTTCTACAGTAATGTATTTGCTATGTAATACGTATAATCAAGGGAACTCACCGAATAACACTTTTGATTAATGACTAAAGACACAGTTTATAGAGATTTGGTAATCATCCTGGAAATTACTTATTATAAAAATAATATATTTGTAATATTATTTTTTGCAAGTGCTCACAAAAGCCCAGCATTTAATTTGGTCCTTATAATTTTTTTTAAATCATATCCTGTAGTTTCATCATATTTTGATTACGTTTTTGTAATAATTTTCTTTTTATCAGGCTTCTATATTGAAGAGATATAAAGAAAGTAGACATGTATATTTACTTTCTCTATGATTTGATTTTACAAAAATGATATGAGATTGATGGGTCACAGTATACTATAAGCCATCTGCTAATTTTAACAGATCAGACCCCAACATTTCGAAACATTTGCATGAATCTAGCTAGCCATCATTATCAACATCTAACCTAAACTCCCTTTTAGAATTCCTTAGCAGAGGAACAACATCAGAATTTTTTTCCCTATAACCAAATGATTCTTTCAAGCGCAGCAATATATTCAGAACCTCCTTCATGGAAGGCCTACCACTCGGCTCTTTGGTTGTACACAACACCCCAAGCTTGAAGACACTGTACATATCCTCAAAGGACGAAGTTTCCTTAACCTCTTGGTCTAGAACTTGTTCTATGTTGCTTCCTCGTTGAATATGACGCCATGCCCATTCGGCAAGAGACGAGTGTTCATCTCCATAGTTTGCTTCTTTTCCCGTTGTCAGCTCCAGAAGGATAACCCCAAAGCCATATACATCAACTTTTTCGTTCACTCTTTTCGTTTGAGCATATTCTGCAGATTCAACACGTTTCATCAAGAAAACTAACTCACATATTTACATAAAATTAACTTGACTAATTCCTTTAATATCTGTAAATTAGTTATCTAGTTCATATACTTAAGACTATAAAGAGAATTTGTGGCATTATTTACCTGGAGCAATGTAACCAAAAGAGCCAACAACAGTTGACATGGTATCATGTTGTCCTGGTTTGATCAACATCCTTGCAAGACCAAAATCTGCAACTTTTGCATTGAACTGAGAATCCAAAAGAATGTTACTTACTTTGACATCACCATGAATAATAGGTGGCGAGTTGTCAGGATGCATGTAGCTCAAACCTTGTGCAATATCAATGGCTATTTTCAATCTCTTTGGCCAATCAAGAAAAACACTAAGGACTACTGCAGATGATGATGAGCCATTAATAGTCTTCTTGTGCAGCCACTTATCAAGACTACGATTTTCCATACATTCGTAAACAAGGAGTTGTGAATCCTCATTAGACATGCAGCATAGCAGCTTCACTATGTTAATGTGACGAATAGCGCTCAAGATTTCAACTTCTGCATGGAATGCGTTCTCAAGTTTCTGATCTAACTTCCTGTTATTGCTTATCTTCTTTACGGCAACGTAGCCTGCGTCGTCGTCGTTGATGGCGATGCGGTACACTGTGCCATACCCACCACTGCCTATGATGTTGTGATCTGTCATGGATGAGACTATGCTTGATTCTGTGAAACTCAACTTTTGGAAGGAAGTCAACTTCCATGAAGTGTCCAATTCTTGCTTTCTCCTTTGGTTGAATCTTATCATCAGAAGTGACAAGAAGAAAATTGCTATGCAGGCCATTATAGCAAGGCCTATGATCAACCCAAGAGACAAAGAAGATGAGCTTTTGCTTGAACTTTGAGGACCAGAATTGCACAAGTAAAGGTTTAATCCTTCAGTATCAGTACAAAGGCCAGAGTTGTTCAAAAAGCTTGTGGCATAAGCAAGATTCTCAAATTTACTAGGAATCTTCCCAGTCAAATGATTAGAGGAAAGGTTGAGATCTGTGGGTGTCAAAAGGGCTAATTGAGTTGGGATTTGGCCAGATAATTGATTTTCTGACAAGTCTAGTTGTGCGAGGTCAAGTAAATGACCAATTGAATCTGGGATTTCTCCAGAGAGTTGATTTTGGCTCAAGTTTAGGATTCTCAGGGATTTCCATGATATAATTTTAGAAGGAAGCGGCCCAGAAAGTTTGTTCTGATCGAGCAACAAAGTTGCTAGCTTTGAAAGACTGGTTAGCTCTTGTGGAATACTTCCATTAAAGAGGTTGCTACTTGCATTAAACACAATCAGATTCTTCATGGAAGATATTCTTGTCGGAATTCTACCAGAAAACTGATTGTAACTAATTGCCATGAGAGAAACATTCACAGGCAATGTTTCAGGAAGCTCACCTGTGAACTTATTGTCATTGATCATGAACTGTGACAGATTCTGAGACGCCCAAAGGCTTCTAGGGATTTCACCAGAGAGCTCATTGTTGTTGATCTTCAACACTAGCAAGCTGCTACAATTTCCTAATGATTCTGGTAATCCGCCGCTGAGTTTGTTGTCGTAAGCCGTTAATCGAAATAGATTGCCATGGTAACACAAGTTCTGAGGAAGACCACCTGTGAAACTGTTTGACGCAATCTCAAATCTTCCAAGATTTGAATGGAGCCCAAACTCTGGAGGAATATTGCCTGATAAATTGTTGATGAAAACACTGAAATCTATTATAGATTGAAGACGGCCTAAGCTTTCTGGAATCTGACCTGATAACTCATTAAGAGCAAAATTCAAACCAGTTAGCTTATGGAGATTTCCAAAGCCATTAGGTATGTTCCCGGTAAGATTGTTCTGAGCAAGATCAATGATGGTCAAGTTTAAAGCTTCAATCACTTGAGGTAGCTCCCCATTAAGATGATTCCTAGAAAGAAACATTATGCTAAGATTCTTCAGCGTGAACAAACTACTTGGAATCTTCCCACTTAACTGATTAATGGATAAATCCAACTTCTCTAAGCCCACAAGTTCGCCAATACTTTCTGGGATTTCACCAACCAAGTTGCAATCAGGCATAAAGAAATTCTTCAATTTGGTGAGCTTGGTGAAGCTAGAAGGAACCTCTGAAGGAGAGAATGGGTTCAAGCCTAAATCTAAGACTTCGAGATTGGATAAGCTGCCTATTTCACTTGGGATAGTGCCATTAAATAGGCACTGATTCAGCTGAAGACTCATGAGCTGTTTTAACCGCGTGATGCTCACCGGAATGTCACCAGAGAAGTTGTTGCCGCCGAGGTTAAGAAAACGCAGGCCAGCCAATCGATCAATGTCCTCAGGAACCTTACCAACAAAGTAATTATTAGAGAGGTCCAAGTGCTCCAGCTTGGAGCAGTTGTAAAGATAAGTTGGGAAGTCCAGAGGAATGGAATTCAATTGAAAATCAATAGAAATGAGGTTTTTAAGCTCACAGATGAAAGTTGGTATTGGTTGGGTGATATTGATGTTGACGAGAGCCACGCCTGTAACAGAGTTATTCTTGCAGGTGATCTCTGCCCATGAACTATGAGATGAACCTGATTGTGTCCAGTGAGTGAGAGAAGAAGGGTTTTTAAAGGACTGTTTCATCCTCAGCAAAAGTGAATGTTCTTGATCATACAATTCAGACTGAGAATTCACACAGCTCAGAAAGAGAAGGACGAAGAAGGACAGTGGTGCTGGATTTCTCATCTGGGTATGTGAATTCGAATTCACTCGCTGTGGTTTCGAAGAGGAAATAGGATTGGGTGATAAGTTCGAGAGGAAAGGGAGAAGAGGATCACGTTGTGTGCTTTCACATTCACATCCTAGGAGAAGTCAGCAATGGATGTCGGATTTCACAGACAAATCTTAATGAAGATAGGATGAAAAATCTTGGCCTCGCATGTTGGCTTGCCTCCAAACTTGGACTTCGGGGTCAACTATATTTGGCGGGTCAGAGACGTTTAGGGTCTGTTTAATTGGGGCGTTTTCCACGGAGGGTGGGGCAGATAATTAATGATCTTGTTTATTGGAACGTTTGAAAAAGCTAAACTCACGTTCAGTAATATTTTTCTGTATCTTACAAAAAAATAGTTTTTTTATAATACGAGATAATCTCTTCACATATTTACTACTTTTTTATGGCGTTTCCAAACGGAAACAATAAAGTTGTTTGTTTAAAAAATGGAGGGAATGTAAAATGTTTATCTTTTTTTTTTATCTTCCCTCCTCTAACCTTTAAAATTGGGGGGTTTTGGAGGAGTGAGAAACTTTTCTTCACCCTTCCAAAATTGCCTGGGGCAATTTTGCAATATTTCATCTCTACCTTAATGCCTTAAAATATTTTTTCTTTTCTTTTTTTTCTCCAACTTTTTTCTTGTTTCCTTTTTTTAAAGATTATATAAGATTATTTTATTATATGCAAGTGAAGCAATGCCTTTTAGAATTTAAAAATTTTAGAAAATGGTTATTTGAATATAAATATAATGAACAAAAGAAAAAGGTATAAATAAAATAATATGAGTATAACTGTGAACTTTTTTCTTGTACTTTGTATTTGTTGTTAATATATTTTTCCCTTTCCACTCAAAAAAATTTATTCCCCCATCACTCCTTTTTAAACTAAAAAAAAATTATTAAAATATCTCACTTACCAAATGCTCATAAACTACCCCACCTAATCTCAAGTACTTTTAGTTATCCCTATCTCATCTCCTCTACTTCGAACCAAACAAGGCCTAAGTCTTTTGTGGGCCCACTCAAAGCATTGTGCTTGGTTGGTTCAGAAAAGAAAAATCCAATTTCCCACACGATGCACCCACCACTAAATTCTTAGATGGAAGTCAACAAATCTTTTCTTTGCTACAATCTAGTCAACAAACCTTCAAGATGCGAACTGGTGTGATTTCTTTTCATATTAGTCTCATTGACCAAAATTTACTGGTCAATTACCAATTATCCAGTCCGTACCAACCATTCTTCATCAACAGTAAATACGGTGGCCTTAGAAAAAAAAAGTGTGTATATATACGATTATCAGATTATCAATTAGAATGAACTTATGTTCCTTAAAGGATGAAAATTTTGTTGGAAATTTAATACATTAGTGTGTCAAAGAAAAAGTATTCCTAAATATTATTAGAATATTTTACAATAGAGAGATATATTTTGCAAAAGTCATATCCTTGTGAACTAAGAAATTTAATTGTGTCAGTTCATAAATCAATACATGTGTTCATTGAATCTAAAAGTATGGTTACAACTTTCTAATTAAAAGGTTACATTGCTTCAAAAGATGACTCTAGAAGCATCCTTCAATATCTTTAAATAATCATTCTATCACTCCATTTTGAGATATTCATGGAAAAAGAGACGTAAGAAGAATAAGGCAATCTTGGAGACTGAAATCATTTTGTCTCTTCTGAATTTTATTATCTTCCATTAGTTATATCTTTCTGTGTATTACAAGAAGGATTTATTTAATTTTGGAGAGTACCACTTCTTAATCGTCTAGGGGGTTGCAAAATAATTCTAAGATAATGTTTTTGGACACGACTCGAACTATAAATAGTTTGTTCATATTTGCAATTTAAAATATTATAAATGAAAATAGAAAAGGGAGAATTGGGGCAAGTCCCCATTGGGGATTAATTATAAAATATGACACTCTAAACATGTGCAACTGAGTTTTTACAATATATAATTGGGCTTCCATATATGCAATTAAAAAGATCTTATTCTCTAATTAATTCTTTAATGTAGGATTTTTTTCCAATTTACCCTAAGAAAAATCAAATCGACTGAGTTATTTTATTCAGATCTAATAATTGAAGCTTGGACTTTGAATTAGTCAGTTGTATCAATTATTGTACTATTGAATAATTAGTTAAAAATATATTAGTGGTTTTTGAATGAATTTCAGTGGAATGATACGTGGAAGTGGAGTCTACTTTTGCAATAAATACCCTTTGGCATCATTCATGACATCACATCAGGATTTTTCTAAAAAATAAAATAAATAATTTTTGGTCCACAGTTGAAAATAAAATACGAATAATACCAGCCCACCATTGTTGAACTTCGAACAGTATTCTTGCTTCTACGTCATAGGAAAGAAGCTTCCACAATTTCATATCTGACCATTGGCAAAAAAAAAAAACTTAATACCTGACCGAAAAATGGTGAGCCTTTTGTTTTATCTAACTTCATATCTAACATTATTTTCTGAACGAATAATAATGTTCTTTTTTTTGGACTAAAGGCTGAAGGTAGAACCAGGTGGGTGGTACCAAACAGCCTCAATGTCCTACTGAATAATGCCATTTTTTGTTGGGTTGTGCTTCTATTATCTACTTGCAGAGGAAGTAGATAATAGAAGTGTTATTAAACGAGGCCATTTACATATAAATACATACATATATCAATTTTTTTTTTGGGAAAGTAAATTTGGATCTCTTACAAGAGAAACCATTCTGGTCTACTTCAACGTTGGGCTGGGCTTCAGTAAACCCAACGGCAAACACTGATGCTGTTGGGACATTGAGGTTGTGTCAACTTATGAGAACGTGACCCATCATCCGTGAGTTCAACTGACGAAGGGAGTGTGCTAGTACTCTCATCTAAAAAGGAGAGGGTTCGATTTTGGGGAGTGCCACTTTGTTGTAGCTCAAGTCGTGGCACTTAGGGAGACATCACCACAGTTTAGTGAAGCTGGGTTGACCTACCTGTGCGGCCAGAACTAAAGGGTTTGTTTGATATGCTTCAGTGCCCGCAGGGACATGCCCCAGTGAATCATGAGTTAGGTGCCCTATGCTTAGATCGTGGGTGAGCCCAACCCATTTCCTAAAATTTTTGTATAAAAAAAAAACTTATGAGGTTGTGTATAAAAAAAAACTTGAGGTTGGCTTTATTTAGATCATTCCTCACAATGAGAGAGGTGATCTTAATCAAAGTTTCTTTGCTTTTCCTTCACCACATCATTAATGGAGTTCATGAATAACTCCATTCCACAGGAAAAGCCAGAGGGCCACAATTTGTCCAGAAGAACAATTAATCCGATACACATGCAAAAGAAAAAAACTTCCCTGTGACTGAATCCGATGTGCTGTTGCCATGACCTTTCATTTTCAATTTTCACTATCCATTTTCATCCCCATAAATTGATCAGATTGTTCATATTATCAATACGCAGTTCACAACATTGGCTTCGTTTAGTAAGCCCGTTGTGGAAACGGATGCACTTACCGAGATAAAACTCCTCTCACATATTTACCTCGGAATCTGTGTCCGTTTTCCCAACGGCCTTCCCAAACAAACCCATTAAATGTCTACATTCTACTGACAATAATGATAGAAAACTCTATACACGGTGAGAGTTCTCACTGTTGACCTTTCCCCCTTCTATCTCAGGATTGTTGCTCAACCAAATCTTATAAGCAAGTTAGTCGTCCATATGAAAACTGGCTGGTTGAATACCATTTAGACATAGATTCCAGAAATGAGCCATAGTAAAATACCATGTACAACAAGCTAGTTCAGAACCAATTATTTATCACATCATATATGTTATCAATCTAAAGAACACAAACCACGCTGAAGCAATCTAACGCAAGCACCATCCAGCATCATGTAGGGCAAGTTTTGTTCACCAGAAGGGATAAATATAGTAATCTAGTATCCCCATGTTCATTGTCATCAAGAATTATTTCCAGTTCCCCACAATGCATTGCTTAATTAGCAACGAAAGTTACCAACCTAACTCGATGCAGGCCTCGGAGCGCCTGGTGTGAGAGTAACATTGTTGAGTCTCTCTAGAACCAAAATTAGCGATTGAGTGCCCAAATTACCTTCACCATGAGCCTTAAGCGACACGTAAAGCTGCTGAGCCAGAGCCAGCCCAGGCAAGGAAATGCCCATGTTCTGACACTCCTTCAAACAAATCCCCAAGTCCTTTACAAAGTGATTCACGTAGAATCCAGGCGCGAAGTCCCTCTTCAAGATTCTATGCCCATACAAATCCAGCGACTTCGAACCCGCCGCTCCCGTCGAAATTGCATCCAAGTATAACCCCACATCAAGCCCAGCCTTGTGAGCATACACCATACCCTCCACGAGCCCCACCATG
>JANTPZ010001540.1:0-24860 GCA_025593235.1 Vachellia pachyceras | reverse complement strand
CTACGAGTATCATCTCCAGTTGCCCTAGAAAATTACCATATATATTCATCAAAATGAAGTGCGTTTGGCTTGGATAGACAGATCCTTGGTATCAAGAATAGAATACCTGTATGACAACCAATCACTCAAGTCCATCCACCTGAAAACCATAGACCAAGATTCTGGCAAATTTTCTTTGACCCACAATAGCTGAAAATTATAACAGTATCAGTAAATAGCTAATAAAGCTATAATTGCATTCAGAAAAATTGCACCAATTTTGAATTACAAGTATGATAACATTAACAACACATTACAAGAACCAGCCCCTTGCACAACTGATTAGGTTTGGTAGCCATCAATCTTTAATGGTAACTCTTGAGTATTTACTTATAAGTGTCTCATAGATAAATTTATTTACTCAATGCTACACTCCAAACAAGAACAAGTACAGCTGGACACAAGGATCATTAGGACCAAGGTTTAAGGAGCCAAGAGGCATTCATGGAAAAAAATTCTAATATAATGCTAATGTTAGGGATTTATCATAACTTTTCCATCAGATAGATCAATAGATTCTAGGTCTCATCCAGATCAGAGTGTTCCAGGGTGATGCAAAACGGGAAGGGAAGAGAGAAAAGAGAGGGGGAAGAGGGATATCGAGCAGATTGGAGGGAAAGTGTATATGAGAAGTATCAATATTCCCAACTAAGCTCCTACGTAAGTCACCCAAATTGCTATTTGTAACTTCAGTATAACCATCAGTTTAGGGATAACTTCCTGCGATGATAATGAGGTAAAGCCAGGGACCTGCGGATGCCTGTGCGTTTTCTTTATGATTTCATAGCCACATGATCTCTAAAGTCTCTATTGTCAAGCATTATTAACAGCAATCATACAGCCCAATAAAGATACTTGCATACTTTTTTCTTGCATATCAATCCAACCCTAAATATAATTCATTTAAACCATCAGTTCACAATTTTTCTGATCCATGTTATTTATTTTCTTGTTAAAAAATAATCGTTACTAGACAGTCTGTACAAATCGTACCATTTGTGTATGGATGATCAACTACTCTGGTAAACCCTGATGTTCCAAGTTCAATCAACAAGAGAAAACAAGATTCGCTCATGCAGCTCATACCCAGTATCTCTCCCAATTGTAGAAATGGTTTCAGGTAATTATAGTAATAATTGTCATACAACTTAACAGTGAAACAATCACAGACACAATGAAGCTCAGAATCACACTAAATTCAGGAAATTGTGTGCGTGTGCGTGTGCGTGGAAGCAAAGAAAAATTTATACACAAGATAAAGTAGATAGAAAGAAATCTGCAAAAAAATGAAAATATATATGGTATAAACAAAACCAAGGGTTGGGTATGGCCGAATATCAAAACAAAAGAGGGGTTCAGGTATATGCTTGAAGAAAGCATCTAGTAGAGGAGGGCAAATTACACAAAGCAGCAAGTGGTGAAATAACTGGATTACTTCAGATGATACCTTTGGAGGCTCCATTTCAGGTGAAAGAGCTCCACCACAGTACTGCAATACAGGCGAGTTACTAGAATTGATCCTTTCAGCTTGCTCTACTGCTCTATGATCCATCCATACTATTACATTCCTTCTTGAATCACCACTCCAAGAGACCGAAACAGGAGAGCCATCAGCATCTACTGCAACTGCCATAAATGAACAGTTACAGTTATGCACATGGCAATCAATATTCACTGCTAGTAAGGAAAAAGCAACTACGTCATAAACGTTGCATACCAAGAGAACAAGTAGCCGCAAATCCCAGACCCTGTACTTCTTCAGGCGCAACTTTTGCTGAAGAGCAGGATGCTTTTACAGCTGCACAAATTGCATGCCATATATCTGTAGAAGATTGCTGTTTCAAAAAATAGAATATCTTAAAATTTATTTTTACACAGGAACCAATCAGGAAATCAAAAAAGACTTGACGTCTCAGGCTCTCAGCTGACAGATAGACAAGCAATTTAACCAAATAACATTAAGCAGAAGCATGATTCAGATGGTTTTATGTTGTTGAGGCACAAGGTTTTAGTATAAAATTCTAGAGTCTAAAAATCTAAATAAACTTAGGCCTAATATATAACAAAACCTTAAAGGCCACCAGAGCCACTAAAGTTAACTGTGTTTGACAATATGAACTTCATAAATTTTAGACGAACTTCATTTTCCAAGATCTGGTACTAATGAAATCATCCCAAGGACTTGTCATATGGTTTTCACAGTCAGCTTAACTAAATATAGAATTCGAGCCCCAATTATGAGATCAATCCGCAACAAACATTAAATATGTGGCTGTCATACTAGAGTTGCTTGTAGATTTTTTGAAAGTCCAATTAGTCAAATATTGTACCTCAACATGGGCACCATCTTTCCATATCTGTATTGGGCTGCTAGACGAACCAAGAAGCTTCCCATCCTTGTCAAAGAGGCCTAAAATTATAGAAAAAGGACAGCGTCGGGAAGCATTAATCACAATGGTTGTTAAATGAAATTGGGATATGCTACAGCACTATTGCTTGTAGACCAATACAACAGCCCTTGGCATTACACCACATGTGTAGCGTTGTAATTTTCATATCGCTCCAGTACAGCTGATGATGCTACAGGAGCTATTTTTGTGTAGATATAGTTAGCGCTACAGGTCCTAGATATAAATAGGGCAACAACAAACATGATTTAAGTGATTTTGCAAAGACCGCCTCTGGAGATTAACTTGACCAATCTCAGACATACAATATTGAATTATCTAGTATTAAGTAATGAAGGATATTCGTTGGAAGGCATTCAGATAAAATGGTGAAAGAGGAAGAAACAACCACAAAGGTTGTTAAATGAGAATCTAGACATGTTATAGCTTGCATAAAAAATTCTGAACTTATAAACAGAATTTGAAAATGGGGTGCCAGAAATTGGCAATGGACTAAAGGCACGAAACAATTTATGAGGTCTATGAACTCGGAACAACAGTGATCAAAAGTAACAACAGCATGTTCAAATCCCAATTTCATACACAAACTACCAACATTGAATGTCCAAAACCACTTGAGCGACAATTGGTCACTTAAATAAAAATACGTCAATGGCCTCACAAAGCATAAATAAAAACCATAATCACCAACAATAAACCAACACACGAATTTCAAATGCGCATCATCATCGTTATCAAGTACGATGGTTCATTCCAAACAGTGCCAACGAAATCAAAATTAAACACCAAATCCCAACCCGAACTCGATCACCAAACCAGTAATCAACAAAACAAACTCGAAAACGCACACATACGATACGAATGACATTTGAAAACAAAGTACCTGCGCGGGCGCTGCCGGTGCCGACGTCAACACCGAGGAAGACGCAGCGAGTAGGGTTAGGAGGAGGAGTGGGAGAGGAAGAAGACATCTCGAGGAAAACAGAATGAAGGCGAGGAGTGCGAGGGCTATAGTACGGTGAGCGAGGCTGTTGACCGAGAAGTGGCGTGGATGTGTCAGGCCATGCTCGCCTTCTACCAGACATTTTTAATCACTACTTCTGTGTAGATATTTATCTTCGGATTTTGCTTTCCCTTCCAGAAATTTTCCTGTGGATTGGATAATCATTAACAAGTGACAATCCACTAATCTGAATCATCAATAATCGGATGGTTTTTTTCGTTTAAGATTGGTAAGCTGTGTTTGGAATTAGGATTAGGCTTTGGGAGTTTTATCCATTCCTCTTCTTGTCGAATTGGAAATGGAGAAGTATTAGGAATGGAATAAGAGCATCATGAGCGACCAGTCTGGATGTTGGAATGATCAATCAACCAATTTTTTTTTTTTTTTTGCGTTGTTAATAACGAAATAATTATTCTTAAATAACATTATGTGCTTGTTTGGGAACTCCGTTGAGAAAATGGATTTTGCAGATTTTGAGACATTTTGAGAATTTCGAGATGGTTTTACAGATTTCAAGATGGTTTTTACAGATTTCGAGATGGTTTTGTCTTGGCTTACATGCACCGTTTGGGAAAATGGCTTCCCAAACAGGCACTATAAAGTCTTCAAAGAATTTGTAAAATTGAAATTTTATAATTAAATAAATAGTCAAATACACACACAAACAAACAAGTGTGTAAGATTTAGCAAGGTAGAAGCGACTTTATTTTAATTCAAAAATTTAGGTAAGTAAAATTTTTAGACTCTTCCGTGTTAGATTAAGCTGCAAACTAAAAAACGATTACATAAATATGTATAGATATCACTAACATGATATCTTATGGGCAATGAGATTAGACTGTTGTTGTCTTGATCTGTAAAGAACACATGAAAAAAAGGCTACATTCTAGTATTTTATGTATAAAGGTAACGTGAAGTCTTGGATTGAAATATAGTTATCGATATGAAAATTATTGTCAAAAGATCCATAGGTACCTCTGAAAGCATTTTCAGAATCTAGAAACATGACATAAATGAGTTCTTATATCTTTAAAAGATGTGGATACAATTGTGAACTCAAAACAGTCCCATCAGCTATTGCATACGTTATTGTCATAGTTTAAGGATTACACTTACGTTGGAATCAGGGTTTTGATGAGGTAGAAGTTACACCAAATTGTATTGAAACCCTGAATTTAATCTTCAAAGGATGTAACATATCGTGGATGATATTCGATTCTTAGCCTTCAGGTTTTGAAAAATCTTCTTTAACATGTTACCGAGAATAGAAATAAGCTAGCAAATCATTTGGTCAAGATAACCCAAGACTCAATAAATATTTTTGTATTCTTCATCAATCCCCACCTTATTTTAGGATACGGTATTTAATGAAAGGATTATTGAGTTTTAACACTTATTGTATGTTCCGATCATCTCAATAAATTTCAGTATTTATTCAAAAAAATTAAGTATTAGTGTGTTGAGAGTGATTAAATGCATGTAAAGTTAATTAATTATAACTTGTAGGTTGTTGAAAGTTTCCATCAACTTAGTTGTGTACAAGGATTAAGATTTATGATATGTTTGTGAATGCGGTAGAGAAGTACTTTTACGCAAGTCGAGATAAATATATTTTACCAAAATATACTATTAAACATATGTTTAAACTTCCCGTAATCATTCCTAAACAAGACATAAACCAAAGTGTTTTAGCAAGGCCTTTAACGTACATACCATGGCGATCACAACCAAGGGCACCATATCCTATGTAGATTCGCTTTTTCTGGTCCATGGAAGAACCATGAACCTCTCCACTAGGAGCTAGATCAGAGTATTCATGGACGGCCAACATTAATTAATATGCATTATAATTCACGGCCCAGATTTACCTCTTTCTCAACTAATAAAAAGCGAAAATTGCTTGTGTACGTGTGACATTATGACATACCAGTAAGAATCCCACTTGCCATTATTAATTAGTTTACTACTGTGTGTTCAGTACACCATTTTTTCTCAGATTCGTTAATGATATATTTCTCATTTTTTAAATTATTTTATATGATTTATAAATTGATATATAATATAATGATATATATATATAAATAATTTAAAATATACATTATAAATAAAATTAATATTTTAGGTAACTCATGGAACATAATTTTTGGACCATAAAAGTTAATTTTAAAATAGGAGTCCAGTAGGCAATCGACCACTCAACTCATAAACTCACGGACCTGGGATAAGATACTGGGCCATTGGTAACGTGGCGGGGGTGTCAGCGGCCCCGCATCAACTGTACTACCTGCTCTGCTACCGTGTTTATTTGAACGATTGGATTTTTTCAATTTTTTTATAATTTTTAAATATGAACACTTTAAAGTTATGGGTAAGTTTAACCCTTTTTAAAGTGTTTTTGTCGTTAAAAAATTATTAAAAATTAAAAATTAAATAACTTTTTATCTATAACATATCAAAATGTTACTTATTTTATATAGAATCCAACCCTTCAAAGAAACACGAAGAATGCAGTTGTGATGGCCTTGCAAGTCAGATAGCATTTAAGTGCTTGTTTGGGAACACCGTTTCCCAAACGGTGTACGTAAATCAAGACAAAATCATCTCGAAATCTGTAAAAACCATCTCGAAATTCATTAAAACCATCTCGAAATCCATAAAACCATCTTGAAATCCGTAAAATACCTCAAAATCTGTAAATCCATTTCTCTCGACGGACTTCTCAAACACACACTAAACCATAGGCTTTATTGTTAGCATCTTAATGGGATATATTGTAAAATAAATTAGTGTGGCTCACTTACATGGTGCTTGTTTGACGGAGCGATTATAAAAGTAAAACGCATGTTCAATAATGTTTTTTCGTAAAACGAGATAATCTCCTTCACATATTTACCTTGGGTTGCGTAAAAATACTTCTTTACTACATTTCCAAACGAACACATAGTCTTTTCAATTACCGCTACTAATTTAAAATAAGTTGAGCTCAAATGCAACTGCGGTAAAAGCATTGTTTATTATATTATAGGCAATCTGAAAGTTTTTTTTTTTTTTAATCTGAGGTAAGGTGTTGTGAATGAATACATGGATTTGAGAGTTGACTCAATGATAATGATTGATGATATGATGTTATGGCTGAAACAATGACAGATCCCAAGGACCACTGGTTTTCAGACACTTGACATTTCTGTTCATCTAACATTATTTGGGGTGTGGCCCCTTCATTATTTATTATGAACACTTCTCCTCAGTACTCTCTCAATACCCCTCTTCTTCAGGCAATGACATGTTCTCTCCTTAACACCTTACTCCAAGTCTGCAAGTATTAAAGTTTACTCACGTACGTGATCCTATTTTTTCTCTTTTCTTTTTTGCCTGGATGATGTCAGGTTTAAATTGAAATAATAAAAATATATTTATGACAGATTCGAAGATAGATGTTGAGTATATCATTGATTTCATATGGTTGTTTGTTCCTTTGGGTGCATAATTAAGGTGAAACTGGAAGGATGATACAGCGTTTTAATTTTGTTGTTTCAGAAATTCAAAAAATTAAGAAATATTAAACACAAATCAAATTAGTGAAAGAAGAAAATCAAAATCTGGCAAAAAAAAAAAGAAAGAAGAAAATCAAAACAAAACAAAACAGACAATGAAATCGAAGTCTGAAGTCCTTTTTTTAATCATTTTTTGAAAACACTGCCACCCCAAGCGTCTCTATTTGCTTTACTAGAGAGTAGAAACTGATCAGCTAGATAAGATGTGTGGTTTGTGGGTCGACCATTTTGCCCTCCTTTCTACTGGCTATCAGATTTCTATCTGGAAAGTTTTAGCTTTGTTATAAAATAAGTATCAGTTCAAATTTCAACAAAATTTTAATTATCTTTTTCACATGTGAGTTGGGTTATGAAGCCTGATTAGGATCTAGGCATGCCTTCTACTTAAAAATCGGTTAAAGAGATATTTACATATCTTCTATTATAGCAAAAATGGAAGTTGATACCCACATAGAAGTAGCGAGAATTAATTAAATTAAGGACCGAAAAGATGATCACAGCGATACAAGGGGATCCAGTAAACATAATAATAAAGAGGTTCGGTGCACTGTTGGCAAAAATTAATATCAGCCTTGCCTCCTTGGAAGTTTCTCTACCAGAAGTTTCTATCGCCATCTGATTCACGACCCCGCTTTATTTATATATATATATATATGCTTATTCACTCCCATCTACAAGAACTTCCATTAAAAATTGATCTCACTGTCTCAGAAAATTAAAGCTTTCAACTTGAGAAGAAGAAGATGGCGGGTTTCAGAGAAGCAAGAGGCGAGGTTTGCCTCAGAGTCTCTGCGATTCTCGTCTTGGTTTTAACGGCTTGTTTGGTTGCCTTTGATTCCCAGACCAAGGTCATTTTTTATACTCTCACCAAGAAGGCCACTTACCATGACTTGGAAGCTCTCAAGTGAGATATTTATATATACATGTATAGATTTGTTTTCAATCTTTCACAAGATATATATATATATATATATTTGGATTAATTTTTAGTTAATTCCTAATTAATTCTGCAGAATATTGGTGTTCGTGACTTCTGCTGCTGCTGTTTATAACTTTCTTCAGATATGCAAACACTTCGTGCCGGCTTTTTCAGGAGGAAAATCCAAAGGCCATCTTCTCTACTTGGCTTGGCTTTGTTTCTTGTTAGATCAGGTTCTTGCAAATTCAATTACTTAAACTCTTATTACTGCTGCTACTACTACTATTATTGTTATATTATTATTGTAACATTTATAGTTATATATATATATATATATATATCTCTCTCTCTCTCTCTCACTCGAGCACTTCCTTGCATATCCACACAGCACGAAAAAGTAGAGACATGGTATAGATGGGTTTGTGAGGTAGCTAGGAGGCAAATTGAAACAAAGGTGTTTGATTGGTAGAACAGTTTTTACAGAAAGAAAGCATGTCACCAAAAAAAGAAAGAAAGAACAAAGAAAGCAAATTGCAGGCATTCAAATAGACCAACTATACTGGAGGTATTGATTTGTGGTCTATTTGTCTCTTTCACAATTTAGAGTTGGGCCCTCCAACACCAATGGAGGGTTATTGTAGTTGGAAACTTGGAATAGAAAATTTTCCATTTTTATATTACAAATATACTCTATAGAGAACAATAATTTGAAAATTACAGTAAATATAGGGTCACGTGATGGTGGCTAATTATGGGATCTGGGTGGGCATTGGAAGTGTGTGAAAGTCTAAGTTTCAAACATTTATGATAATAAAAGGCAAGAAAGAAAACAGAGCATAGAATATCTATTAATTTATCTAATTTAAATTATTTTTATCATAAAGATATGACACTCATAATAAAGCATTTAATATATATATATATATAACTCCGCAATATTATTTTTTATCATTAATTATTATTTTTAGAAAAAATTTCAAACAATAAAATTATTTGTATATTTTATTATTTCATTTTATCCAACCATCAAATAACTTCTCTTTATTCTGAGCCATCAATATCTCTCTCTCTCTCTCTGTTTTTTTTTTTTCCATTTTGTCATCTCCTATTGAAGATCACCAATCAACCATATAATCAATTTAATAGCTTATATAGCATTCTCACCTAAAGGAAGAGGGTTTGATCCTGGGAAGTGTGACTTTGTTGTAGCTCCAGCCGCAATATTTGGGGAGGTATCACTACAGCATAATGAAGTTGAGTTGACTTACCTGTGTGGCTAGATTAAGGGCATGTTTGGTTTGCTCTAGTGCCCGCAGAGACAGGCCCAACGAATCATGAGTTAGTTGCCATGCCCTTAGATCATGGGTCCAACCCCTTTCCTAAAATTTAGATAGCGTGTGCATTTGCCTTCACTGATCCATCACATCAATTTTAGATATAATGAAAATTCACTTACAACTTGATACCCTATATAACATAACTACATAAAATTCAATTCTAATTATAAAGTGAATCTTGATAAACAAAGTAATATAAATTACTTATAACCAATTTACCGAACTAGTCTGGTTAGTTATATAATTAACAAGTTTATTCCACTAATTGGAATCAGCTACACAAATAATCTATTAATAACTAAATCTGCAGATTAATTTAGTTACATCATTAACGTTGTCTAAAAATTGTTCTGATTTTCATCCTTACTCCTAAAATTAAAAATTGTATACCCTCTATCCCCTCATTAAAATTTGGGCATGCAGGAGGACGTATTTGGAACAAAACACTTAATGCTAACAAAAACCCTTACAAAATGACTTATACTTGGAAAATTATAAAATTTCTTTAAAATACGACTTACATTATAGACTAAAAGGTATCACGTGTGGATCACTTTTGCAATTACAATTTTAGTATCATAAGCTGACTAAAGAGTAAAGACTATATGTGTTATGGGACATCACACACAAACATGCGTGTGTATAGATATATATATATATTTGAATCAAAAAATAGATATATATATATATATATATATACTTGTGTGTAAGAGAGTAGTGAATATATATGAACAAATTATGAAGGGAGCTAGAAAGAGGAATGGTATTTAATACATAGAAAGAGATGGGACTGTACATGCATGCAGGTGGGAGTGTATCTAACATTCGGGGCGAACACGGCGGCGACAGAGGCAGCGATGATAGCGTTGAACGGGGCAGAGGCGATGCATTGGCTGAAAGTATGTGACAAATTCACAAGGTTCTGCGTTCAAATCGGAGTGGCTCTCTTGGGTGGCTATGTTGCTTCAGTCATCATGGCCATCATATCATGTGTCTCAGCCTACAACTTGTTCAGGAACTACTCTTCTTCCTCTTTCCTCCGCTTCAAGCAGCCAACAAGGTCCCTTGTTAATTAACTAGCTCTTCTATTTGCCCACTTTGTGATTAATTATCATGAAACTAAATGCTAAATTCATCGTCGTCCATTAATATATTATGTATTCCTCGGTCATCACACGAAATATATATTAATGTATCCTGCCGTGGTTGACTTTGATGAGTTGATCATTAATTGAGCTGTTATGAGTTTAAACGACAAGTATAGTGTTTGAGTTGGCGGGTAAGTGAAGATGAAGGGAAATCCAAAGAGAAAGCTTTCAATGATCTTAATATACAGGTTATCTGCAGTATTAAAACTAATGAGCAGATGTGCCGTTTACAATTCGTATATATATACACCTTTTTTTATATTTCAATGTTATTATTTATAAGTCACTTTGGATGTGATGTACTGGAGGTAAGACAAATATTAAATCACATTAAATCTATCTAAAAGTGGATTTACATTAATGATTAGAATCAAAACAAATCATCAACCGGCTCCTGTATTTATGATGGCCATGAGTATTACAAATCATTAATCATTTGTCATGGATGAGGTAAATAATTTTGATGCACTCTAATCCAATAATATATGGTACATTTAAAAGTTTTGATTAAATCCTAAATATAAAATGTAACTCCCTCTTATTTCCCATCTTAAATTGTTCTTTTCTCATAATAATATCCTGTTATTCGGCATCTTTGTCATTACACATTAAACTTTAACCATTAAATGACAGGGTTATCTTTAAAACTTGAACTCGAGATTTTCTGATTTTGTTTAAGAAAAAGAAGTATCAAACTACTTAATCCAAACAATCTTTTAATATAGGATTTATTTCTCAAAAATTAAAGGTACTTGATTCAGTGTTGGATCAACTAGATCACAAGGTGGTTAACTTAGTTCAAATCTCACCTTATTCATAAGTACCCAAGGGGATTGGGACGAGACACCCTAGTCACAAATTCTCGAATCAAATTTTCTTTTTTGATACACAATTCTCAAATCAAATTAGTTGATTATTTGAATACTTAATAATAAAACCTACAAAAAGTGATGGATACCGATAGCCCAAAGAGCTATAAAAATGGGCTTTATTTCTTAAAATGTTAGACCAACGCCCAATTTTGAATCTTGTTCTTGTGTGTGTGAGAGAGAAATTACGTTTTTTTTATTGAAAATAACTGTCTGCAATGATTATACATGTCCCAACAACTAAAATTAATGGTACCCATATTGTCCAAAAATATTGCCCATGCTATCCTGTATTTCTACATCCATACACAGAGGACCACTGACATAAGTATGTTTTGAATGTCTACAAAGAACTGAGATATTATTTAATTAAACAATCGATAATATCCAATAATTTTTGAAGTTCTGTTTGGGTGAAAAGAAAAAATAATGGGAGGAAACAATATGAAAGGAAGAGAGAAGTGGAGATTATAAGTGTTTTCTCTTCTCCTTATATCAATATATAATATAATTACTCTCCACCAAGCCGCATGCTTTCCTTCGACTCTGATCGGCTTTAGACACAGTTTACTGTTCATAAGCATGTAACCGGCTTCAAACAAAAAAAACTCCTCGGGCTCTGTTCCTCAGCACATGGCTTGCAGGACATGACCTCGGCTCATAATTTGAAAGTGGTGTGTGCCTCTGTTTCATTTAAGAACCACTCCATCGCTGTTGATATTATCTGCGCTTACTAAACTCTCAACGATGGAGACGACCTGTGCGATATCATTTCATAATTTTTTCAATCAGCTCGTGGAGGATGATGCGACTTCACAAGTGAGTAAATCATTTCAACTTTTCCGCCAACTGACCTCCATTACATGTTGGATTTTTCTTCAAGTTCATATTCACTGAGACTGTTTGTTAATAGCTCTGTTCTTCTACCATTCTTTTCACTCTTTCTATGCTCTGTTTGTTATATCAGGTTAGCTAATCTGCACAACTTTAATGTAAGATGAACCAGTAAACCCGTGCCTTCGTTCAAGTCATGAAATGCAGATGTAGATAATCATTGCTGTCTTGGTTCATGTATGTGCATCATGTAGCTTCAACCAATCAAGTGAAAGGCAATATGGGTAGTAAAGTAAAACATGTGAGTGGTAATACATGGAAATAGCAATGTGAAAGTTTATCTGATATGAGACTGATGTTAATAAATTTTTCTTCCATGTTTCAGTTTCAAAGTAAGCAGCTTTCATCCAGGATTACTCTTTCTATTCAAAGGTTTGAGCTTTGTTCCAGAAATAAGAAATTTTTCTTCCATGTTCCAGCTTTCATCCATGATCACTCTTTGCTATGAGACTGATGTTAATAAATTTGTCTAAGATGTTTAAGTTTCTGTCTAGCATGTCAGTTGTGATCCATCAGCTTCCTATCATTTCTTCACTTACAATTTTTTTTTCCATTATTAGTCGACTAAAATGTTTGTGATCCATAAGTTTCTGTCTATAGGTTTGTTATATCATTTCGCACTACTATATCTGCTTATATCATGTTAGTTAATGACTCTCTTAATTCAAAGGTGAAATCTTTAATCCATAATCAATGTAAGTATTCAAAGGTTACATGTTTGGTCTACTACCTTTTATGTAATAGCTCTGTTGCCTATAAAATTTATCTGTTATGAGACTATTGTTAATCAATTTTTCTTCCATGTTTCAGTTTCAAAGTAAGCAGCTTTCATCTAGCATCACTCTTTCTATTCAAAGGTTTGAGCTTTGTTCCACAATTAATGTTTGTAATCAAAGATTACATCTAGAATGAATTTTGTTCTTCTACCATTTATTTAATAGCTCTGTTACCTTTAAATCTGGTCATCATCTATTTATTTAATGTGAGCCGATGTTTTGTTGTAGCTCCTCTCCACAGGTGATGTCATGTCTGGTATCTGAAGTTGATATCTGCAAACTAAGATTGCTTGGTTCATTTCAAGTGTTGCAGTCACCTCATGTTATCAAGATTCAGCAACCAGTGTTAACTTCCTCAATCTGGAAGATGAATGAAATGCTATTGTCCAGCTGTTAAGTCATAGTTTCTAGCAAATGTTATATGCATTGTACAAGTTGAGCTCGATGGTTTAAAAGGTTGTTTTTTTATCGTGTAATCAAAGGTTAATTCATCATTGATCCGAAATATGTGCCACTCACAAAAACTATTGGATGTAATCTTTGCCCTACGATGCATGAAGACCCTTCTTTCTTTTATTTGTTACATTATTATCCACCTTGAAGTTGGAATTAATCTTATGTAATATATTAAGCAATATGCATTCAATAAGATTATGGTCTTTCAAGTTTGTTAAATAACCCCTAAAAAAGAAGTGTACCTAATTTTATATGCGTTTATCTTTCCATGCCAATCAAATGGTAATAGTGATAAAGCTTCAGTCGAGTTTTAGCATATTACAAGTGTCGGGACGGAGAAGCAGCATGTGGAAGCTTTTGCCAAATGCCAAGTTATGATGATGATGAGTCATTACAATAACCCATGACAAATGTCAAAAGGAGAAGCAGAAGGTGGAAGCTTTTGACAAATGTCAACTTCAATACAGCAACGCGTCCATTTCAGCATGCAAACCTCATCCGGAGATGCCTCGCTGGACTTTTGGATCAGTAGCTTTAAATCTGGACATCCGAATATAATATATCATCTTGCAAACAAGTCGCACCATATTGCTGAAATGTTCATGAAACACATAGAACATCCTTTATCATGTTTCAGAAAGAAGCTTCCTTAAACATGTAAGGTTGTACAAAACTGGGCATGGATAAATGTGCATATGGCCGGCGCAATGACCATTTATTCAGCCTTTTTTTCAATCAGCTTCCTTAACCAAGTCTGGTTTTACCCTTTGGTCAATATCTGTACCCAGGTATGACTTTAACCAAGACTGAAAACATACTTTAATATCATTTCTCTGTGCCAAGTCTGACTTTGTCCAGCCCAGCTTTTCTCCTTCAACGTGCTTTATCTGATATAGTTGTCATGTCACGTGCAATACTGAAGTTGGAGCATGTTTTGTTTGTTCTGGACACATCCTCTAACATAGTTCATGATTCAGCCATTTATATGCTCATAGTGTGCATCAGTAAGTCCTTCATTTTCATATTGATTGTTGCTATTTTTTCTGTAAACCTGAAATGAGCTGCTGCTACTTTTGCTGTGATTGTTGAGTTCATTTTTTCTGCCAGATTTTAGGCGATCGCTGCATAGATAATTTTTTCTGCTCGAATATCCAGAGCAGTTAGTGACTAAGTAAAAGAAACTTGAATTTTGCATTATAGGAAAATGAAGCTCATATTGGCATCCACCTTATCATCTATTCAGGAGACAAGATAACCCACTTTATCTTTTTATTTTTATGTATGCAGTTCATTTCCTCCAGGTCACAGTCTCCACCATCTTACTTATATGTTCCTGAAAAAAATTAACCAGATTGTAAGATGTTTCAATCGAAAGAATGCAGAAAAAGGTAAATGACATTTTAGATGTACAGTTCATTATTCCACAGACAACAATCATTAGTTGGAACTCCACTATTTGCTGCAGCTGGTTGTAGTAACTCATCCACATTTCTTTCACTATTCGGCTGAAATGCAAGTTCCACTTAAAACACATACAAGCAATAGAACATTATCACAATAGATTAAAAACAAATGCAAAATGGCGTCCACTTTATGTATAAGCAACAGACAAGTTACTGAACTCTATTAATTTTTTGCTATATGCACTGCAAATGGTGTTATAATCAAGCTGTAAAGTGCTTTTTCACAAAGATCAAAGTTTGCACCTCTTGCTTGTAAGTTAATGAAACTTGCAGATTGTTAAGGTTTTAGATCAGTGTGCACTTGGGAAAAGATAACAGCCTGCTACATTTTTAAACTTGCAGATTCCTTAAACATATAAGGTTTTAGATCAGTGTGCACTTTGGAAAATGTGTATTTGCTTAATAACCATCTCTGCAGACTCCTCCAAAATAACATGCATTTAACATTTCATGTGTTCCATAATAACATATTGTGTTATTACTTTGCCCTATGGTGATTATCCTAATTGCAAGCTGTATCTGAGATAGTTGTGCAACTCACTGACCATCACCAAGGCTGCAACCTTTTCTTCCATGTTTTTATCGCCATTCTGTATCTAACATCAGCTTCGTTATCACAAGAAAATACCAAAACAGAAATCACTTTCATTAAACATATCAGTTTTTTGTAATATGTGCCCTTTGCTAAATGTGCAGTGGTTAAATTTGTGTAACAAAGTCTGCAACATGTTTTCAATATATTCCTTAAACATATAAGTTTAAATAGACAAATATAGCAGGTTCAGATCTGCAATACCCGACAACATGTTATCCGATCAATAAAGCAGTTATCATATTGATCAAGATGATTCCAACCATTTCTTATATTAACTATGATGGGAGAAAAACATGTTCTACCCGCAATATCTTTGATAATTGACATGTCATTTCATATCCGCAAGTCTTTTTTTTCTAACCAAATTTATATGGTATTGTATTAAGATTCTTTCTCTTGCTCTGTGATCAACAAAGCTAGCAGCCTATCAAAATGGGTTAGATTATCATGTTCAAAGATAATAATCATCTTCTGTACTATACAAAACACATTATTACATGGATTCAATGTTATTGTAACCATGTAAGGAGGACCTGTTTTCACGTTTTTTTCCTTTGTTCATGTCTTTAAGAAAAGGGTTTCCATGCATTTTCACTAAAAAGCTAACTAAACCAGTAAGTGACGGTCATGCTTTTGTGTTTGCTGCTTTTCATGTTAATATCTTAACATGTAACTTGTGTTTGCGTCCTCACCAGCCCTTTATGCAGAGTGTCTGCTTTGACGCTGGGCTGCTAGCCTTGGATTGTGACCTTGTGGTTTAGATGCTGCAACCTGCTATCATTCAGATTACTTAAACATATCAGGTGCAATGCAAATCAATAAGTGAAGGTCATGCTTTCTGGTTGCCTTAGCTTCTAACCAAAAGTCTTAGCTTCTGACCTCTATGCCTTAGCTTCTGTTGACCATGTATGCAAGATAATGACCTACATCATTGTTGTGGAGCTCAATGAACAGTATGCATAAGCCACATGCTGAGTAAAAACCCATTTTTTGTTTATCTGGCAAACTATTTCATCAGCTTTTCATATAACTTCGCAAAAGATTTCCTCAACTTTTCATACATTGTCTGCAATGATACTGACATGCATTATGCTCAATGAACACTATGCACACTATGCAGGTGTCACTTCATGACAATAAAGGTGGATGTAGTTTGCATTCACCGGAGGTTAAGGAAAAGTACTGGATGCATTCATAATGTATTGTCCAACAATTTTTTCATCTTTTGTCTTAACTCCCTCCACACATAACATGATTCTGTCATATCTTCCCATTTCGTGTAAGCCAGAAAAGTTGTTCAGCCACTAGCTTTTCATGATTTTCAAATTAATCTTACAAATGTGAGCCTTTGTATTCTACCCTTGAAATTTTACCGCGAAGTCCAAATTTTCAGTTTTCATATAAAACAAATTGTTCCATTCAAATTAAACCAGTTACTTCAGGTGCATTTCTATCATTATTGATTCAATTTGGAACCGACACTCTTGCATTTTTTTGTAAACATGTACCGTGAAGTAATCTGATTGATTCCTTGCTGCTGCATCCTTTAAAAAACTAACAAAAACTCATTTTATCCATTCATTCAAGTCAAAGGATCAATTGATAATTACACAATAAATTGTTGTTCATTTCTTACTGTGTACAAGGAAAAGATATTGAAATCATTACAAAAGAACTGATTGTAATTTTACACCCGGTTATCACCTACCATGACAAGCATTAATTATCATGCTGCAGTGTTCTTCTCCTTTTTCTTGCATGCCTACAAAGTTGGTCACATAATCTTCTAAAAAGATATGACATCCATGCCTTAGGTTCTATTTACGATGTCTGCATAACGACCTACAGATTTGTTGTGAAGCTTTATGAACAGTATACATAAATCACTTGATCAGTAAAAAAGCATTT
Organism: Vachellia pachyceras; assembly: GCA_025593235.1. Classification (NCBI taxonomy): domain Eukaryota; kingdom Viridiplantae; phylum Streptophyta; class Magnoliopsida; order Fabales; family Fabaceae; genus Vachellia; species Vachellia pachyceras. The sequence goes on along the minus strand of JANTPZ010001540.1, from coordinate 7,491 downwards.
TTAGTTTCTGTGGCAAACCATTTCTTCCACTTTTCATTTCACTTTGCAAACCCATAACATTATTTTGTATTGTATTGCCATTTCATGAAGGTCAAAACCATTGTCCAGTTGTTCCACTATTTTCCAGCTGACCTCCATGCATTAGACTATGTATACATTGTCTGCAATGATGCTGACATTCTGGATTGTTGTTAAGGCTTAATGAACACTATGCAGGTGTCATTTCATCAGTATAAAAGTGGATGTGTACACGCATTCACCGGATGTTAAGGAAAAGTGCTTGCTTGATCTTTAAAAATGTCTTGTCCAACTATTTAATCATCTTATCATTTAAATTACTCCACACATAACATGCTTCTGTCATAGCTTCATTTCATGTAAGCCATAATAGTTGTCGAGCCACTACCTTTTCATGCTTTTACAAGGCTAATCTGCCAAATGTTAGGCTCTATCTGCTACCCCTGAAAGACAACCTTTATCCAAATTTTCAGTCTATTTATAAAACAAATTGTTCCATTGAGACTAAACCAGTTACTTTAAGTGCATTTCTATCATTACTTTAACCAATGTAGAACCAAATTGTTCCATTGAAACTAAACCAATTAAAAATTGTTCCATTGAATCTAAACTCAATGAACACTTTGCATATGTCACTTGATATGTGGACAAGCCCATGTACTATCTCATTCACCGGATCATTGCAGATATGTCTTGTAAAAACATTTTTCCATCTTTTAATATAACTTTTCCCCACACATAACATGAAATTTTAATAACTTCCCCACTTTACATAACCCAAAAAAGGTGTCCAGCCACTAGCTTCTCCAGATTTTACAAACCTCCTCGGCCAAATTGTTTTCATTGTCTTATAGCACTGAGAATATCAACTCCGTCGCCATATACCAGGTTTCAATCAGCTTTATAAGTCCAACTTTTCGTTTTCATCTTCATATAAAAATCATTCAAGCATTTTCATATCTGCTGTTTCATATCTCATTTTCCAGTCCAACCATCCAGCTACTGTTCTGCATGTCTCGTGTTTTCTTGCTTCAAGATGTCCATGATGGGACTGAGAGGTGGACAATAGTTGTCCGTGTCTTCAGGAAGTGGAACATATACCAAAAGTCTTCCCCGAGTGAATTATTTTGCATTACAATGATCTTAGTTGATCAGGAGGTTTTTCTAAGTTTGATTGCTACCTTCATGTTCAGTTGTCTTCCACATATATGAGGTCATTTTATATCTTACTGTTATGGTTTGTATTTTCACAGGGCTCTAAAATCCAAGCCACCTTAATTGCAAAAAACCTCCATGATCAATACCATAACACCTTAACTAAAGGCAAAACATACTTCATTGCAAACTTCATTGTTTCTCAAAATTCTAATATGTACAAGGGGACTACTCATCCATTCAAGATCCTCTTCACTCAGCAAACATTTGTGAGAGAGCAAGATGCCAATATTCCATTATACTCTTACTCTTTCATGCCTATTCAGGACATACTCAAGTCAGAGGAAAGGAATTTTGCTGATCATCTCATTGGTATAAACAATATTTCAAAGTCTAATATCAATCCCTATCCAAATTTTTATCGTGTGACTCTATTTCCTTTATGTTTTTTATCCAGATGTCATTGCCTTTGTCAAATCAATGGGTTCCCTTGAGGAATTTCGAAGAGATCATGAGACAAAAAACAAACTTAGGATGCTCCTAACTGATATTGAGTACTCACCTTGAACACTTCAAGTTTGGGCATAATTCTGTTACTTTGTCACTCACCATATATTTTTGTTTTCAGTGAGGTTGACATTGATTGTGTGTTGTTTGATGAGTGTTCCACTAATGCTTACATGGCCCAATTAGAGAATATGGAGACTCCTGTGGTTGTGGTGATCAATTTGGCTCGGATTGCTTTGTCAGATGATGGTCACAAATCTATTTAAAAAATCAGTTCTGAGTACTTTCAGCTTTTACTTCAATAATCATACAATTAACATGATCATATATGAATATACATTTCCAGGAGTTCCCCAAATATGTAGTTCCTTCAATGCTACACGGGTTTTATTCAATCCTCCCATACCAGAAGTGAAGAGATTGATTGATGAGTATTCCTCTACCTATACTAAATATTTTAAATCTTATGTTATGATACAGATCTCATTTTCATAAGGTGATTCAGTGCAAAAGACCGTGATTCTCCTCTCATGACCACCTTAAGTCAACAAATGCCAACTCAATCAAGCCAAGTATCCACATCCAGAAGTTTTTTAAATAACAAAAGGATTACCATATCTCAAATCAATGACTAAAAGATTGTACGTTGATGTTACATTTTTCTTACTTTCCGTAATGGTTTAATTCATTAGACAATTTTGTGCTTGGATTGTTCCATTCGTTCATACTTTGTTTTTAGGGAGAAAGCTTTATTGTGACATGCCTCATAGAAAGGTTGGAAACCAGGCATGGTTGGAAATATGAAGGGTGTGCTAAGTGTGCATCAAAGCCTAGAGATAATGGGAACACTTTGTACTGTCCAAACTGTAAGAAGAAGCCTGACTCCATTGAGCCTAAGTATGTGAACAATTTCCACTAGACTCATAAACTATTTTTACATTTAGCAAGATGTAATGAACAACCTCACTATATTATGTAGGTTGAAGATTCACTACAAAGTTGTAGATGATAGTAGTAGTGCCTCTGTGGTTTTTTGGGATAAACTTGCTACCCAATTGCTTGGAAAGTCAGCTGCTGAGCTTCAGCAAATTCTACATGCAGTATGCAATCCATCGTTATTGTCATTTAAACATATTTTCTGATCTGTGTAATTAGTTATTGTTATTTTACTGAGATATATGTCTTATAATTTTTCAGAATGGACTTGAGTATGACTTTCCTGAAGAATGTGATTCAGTTGTTGGTAAGAGGATGCTAATTAAGTTGAAGCGTAATGATTTCAATGCGAAGCACATTGGTTCCAGTTTGAGTGTTATGCAGTATACAATGTGTGAAGACTTAATTGACCAATTTAATGAAGCATCTCCTGATCAGGTGCTCTATATTGAATGCCCACAATTTATTTTGCTTTCACTTTGACTTTGAACACATGCTAATTTTTTTTTCTAACTAAATTTAGCAATATGTGGCTGCTGCGAGTGATTCTCATGCATCAATGAAGGTGCTAAATAAACCAAACAAAGTGTTCATTTCTCTGCCACTTTATCATGTCTTTTTTTAACTAAGGCTTTTTATTGCTTCAGGATCCAACCCTGGTTATTTCAGACATGGATATTACTGGGTTAACACCTTCTACTCATATTGATGAGAAAAATAAATCGGTAGACGTTATTTCTGCAGATAATAGCCAATCCCAGCATTGTCATGAACTTCCTACTGCACCAACTAAAGGAAAAAGAAAGGCATCTTTAAGGAGGACTTCTCTTGACCATCATAATACAGTTGAATCTAATGCCCCATCAGTCTCTGTTGCTAATGATAAGCTGCTGAAAGTTATCAAGCAAGAGAAGAAGTAAATTGTATTATGATTTGGAATCTCTTTAATGTAATGCCCAGTATTGCTTGAGGGTACAACCGACACTCTGGTTTATTTCTTAAATTGCTTACCTATGGTTTTCCCCAAGTTTGTTGAACTTTAAATTTATATTAAGCTTAATGTTAAGATGTTAGTTTACATATGTTGTTCAAGCTGTGGTTGTTCTTTATAGTTATGTTAATATATTATATGCCATTAAAATTATTATTATACAATCTCATTACAACAGCCACAGAAGCTAACAGTGTGAGTCGTGTAGCATTCATTCAAATTGCTACACTCAAATTCGTCCTGTAAGTGTCAACAGACACATAAGCTGTACTTATGTAAATGTCATATTATATTGCTATAATCTATAAAGATATATACATCACTATATCCATTTAGTTTATTAAACTAAAGTCTATGAATAAGATTATTGACATTTGAACACAACTTATTTTGCCTTTCATGCTTTGTCAGTATTGAAGGCAACTCAAAAACCAATTTCTTGTGCAGACGTTTTTTTCCTTCCATCTTTAGTGTTGTTTCACCATTTTCCATGCACAATTCGAGTCAACACACAACACTTTTAACTTTGCATCTTCCCCTCAGTCAGGTCAATTTGAAATGTCAATAGTTTGTTCTTATGCTGTTGATTGTATAATTATAGGAAACACTTTACAATTTTGTATTTCACCATCACTAATATGGAGGGTTTACAAATGCCAGATTCCCTTCAAGATGTTGAACCTGATGCAGACAAAAAGTTCAGACTTCATCAACGATTTGCTAATTTAGTTAAAACAAATGTCCACTCCTTAAATATGTAATCAGTTAAAACGATATGCTAATTCATTTTTTTAAGGAAAACGTTAGTTGCATTTTTTGTCTCCTACTTTACCGATGATACAAATAGCATCCAATATAACTACCACTAATTCCAATGTATATTAAAACATTTGTCCATCAAAAATTACAATAATAAGTCTGATAAGGAAGTTCCTTTGATATAGACATATCATGAAAATGTTTCCATCATGTTTTTGAAATCAGAAAAGACAGGGGAAAGGCATGAAAGACTCATGTTCCAAGGAGAGTTGACTGAAAAGGAGGTCTTTCTTTTTATTGTGTTGTAAAAAGTTCCTTTGTAACCAATGTGAGTAAATAATTTAATTTTTTCTGCTGATGCGTGTCATCTTTCACTCTGGTTGTTTCCTTTCGTCTTACAACATGAATATACTAATCCTTATACGACAAACAAAAGTTCCCTCTCTCCATGCACTGCAATCAAAGTATCAAAACGCTATGAAAGACTTTAAATCTGAATGATTTTCATCATCTCCTTCCCTAGAAGATTATGTTTACTCATTCCACAACAATACACACTGGTCAATACAATCTATCTGAAGATCTTCATTTGCAACAGCTTAACCACATGGATAGTCCTTCCACAGCCATCCACACTTGAACTCAATAAGGTATCGTCTATGTGCATTGTTGTTGAAGCCATTGAATGATGCATCTTACCAATCAGCTTAGAACAATTTCGACTTTTCCTCCAATCATCTTCGGCTATTGTAACTGATTTTCTATACATACCATATTTGTCTCTAATACCTTGATATCTCCATCAGCTTAAAGATTTTGTGCTCCATCATGGCTGATTCAACACCTTCAGCATATAAAGACAATGAATGTGACCCCTCTCTTGTCCTAGCTGAGAATTCCAAGTATATTATTTACACGCTTCCATCAACTGATTTATCCGAAGGTAGAAGCACCGTTACACATAAAACTGAACGGAGACGATGCACCTTGCAAGATATAACAAATGTTGCTTCTAACCTGTCAACACGTTTTGCAAGCTCTTCAGATACAGGTTTGCATATATATTTCTGCTGTGTGTATTAGTCACCTTCTCATTGCATAACTTGAACATTTATTCCTATTACTAACAAATATTTCCATTGAACCTGTAGATAATGTCATCAAGCGTAAAAGTGCTCGAATGAAAGGCCTAATGACTCCTCTCAACCAAGAAACACCACCAGCAAAGTCAAAACTGAACAAAGTTCATCAGTTGATCCTTTCAACTCCTCCTGTAAATGATAAAATGGGTGAACCAGGTTAGTCAACAAATATGCTTTCAAAAATGTATCTACACCAGTAGCTCATTATTAGTTTGCACACATTTTGTTTTGGCTATTTTCAACACCAGTTTTAACTGTTTTGACCATTTGCTCCTACAATTGACCAAGCTGTCATATATAGCCAGCATTCCACCAAAAGCCCAAACCAGTAGCTGATAATCTAAAAAAGCAGAGCCACATAAGAAATGTTAAATAAGTTTCGAACAAGTTTACTCCCAATTTATAATTGTATTTGGTGAGATCATATGTTATAATGTTATAATAATAGCACTTAACAACTTGGACATATATTGCCACGAATGTGTTGTATGTTTTCTGTCACTTCTACAACTGTAACATTATCTTACTGTTAGGCCTTGTGTACTTGTATTGATTCAGTCATAATATATATTCCTTGGGTACTTTTAATATATGAATCATATTTACATGTTGGCAAACTTTTCTCTGTCATTCTACCTAAAGTATTAAGTTTGAACACCTCAAACTCCTGATGACAATTTCTCTTTTTATATTCCCATCCACCACATTCCTTAATCTCATTAGATTGTTGTCTTTTTTTAGGGACTTTCATGTTTTGTTTCCATGATACTTAATCACATGATAAAACAAACTTGATCTTATAAGGTTGTAAAATTACATCTGGATTTTTGTACATTCTCGTAGTATTTCTTTATAAAAGGATGAATCTTCATCTTCATTTTTTATAACACCCCACAACATGTAAAATGCATTTCAGTTCACATGCCCTCTTTCTAATAAAAACAATGCATTTCACAAGCTTTATGTTGACTCATCTGATAGCCATTATGCCCGACAATCTCCACCTGTTTTATAGGCATGATGTGATGATTGGATTATTTAAACTATATCATTTCTTTATTAATTACAATGGTTTTTTAGTAAAGTGTAATCGTAATAATCCATGAACTTATACATAAGCATAATAAACAAATGAATCTTGATCTTCCTTTCAAATAAAACACCATTACATGTATAATAAATTTGAGTTCAGATGCCTACTTTCTCATAGAAACAATGCATTTGTAAAGACTTATGTTGACTCATCTGATAAAGCTCCACATTCTCCAGCTGTTTCATAGTAATGATCTGATGGTTAAATTTTTTAAACTTTACTATTTCTTTAAGGCTTACAATGGTTTTTTAGTATAGCATTATAATTTTGAATTACTACTTTTATTGTGCTGTATATGCTCCATGTTATATTGCCATGTTCATATATGTTCATTATATAGTTTTTTTAATGCTACAATTAAAAAGATATCATCATGCTGTTCTTTTCTTTTTCTGTTCATGCTGTGACTTACATTACCAATGATCATGCTCAGATTAACTCAATGTATTATGAAATGATAATAACATATATGGTCTTTGGTTATGCCATCAAAATTTACACAGGGCCTAAACTTGATAAATGATGCTCGTGACTGTTATGGACTTGTGTGTTTTCCATTGACACAAAATGAAATGTTTTTGTTTGCATATCATGCAAATAACATCACATGATGTACAAGCTGTTCTTTTCTATAAGCATATTTTGCTTTGCATTTACTTCAGTGAAAGTTTATTTAATACCATGATAATTACAACTAAACATTATATGGCAGCCCTGATTGCAATCTGAATTTTTTTTACAAAATCAAAGTCCTTCTTTATACAATAATCAACTGACTCTTATTACTATCTGCTGATCATCATTCCATGTTAACTGATATTCACTCCACATGGCAAATCAATTTTCAGAATATTAAACTTACTAGAAGGATATTGGTGTCATGATATAGT
>JANTPZ010001539.1:0-23529 GCA_025593235.1 Vachellia pachyceras | reverse complement strand
TATGCACCTTTATGCTTTGAGTGGGATGTTTTAGTTGTTTGCCATTATGAACCTGCTTTCTTAGAAGAAAAATTCTTAATGTCTGGATTTCTTATGGGTTTCTATTTTTGTTTATGAAATTTGGTTTAACATTGGGAAAAAATTTGGTTTAAGTGTTTAACAGGCCTGTATACAGGCCACAGGCCAGGCCAGGCCTATAACAGGCCCAGGCTCAGGCAAAAAAATTGGCCTGTACACAGGCCACAGGCCTGTTTGGGGTGGAGCCTGGCCTGGCCTATTCCCACCCCTAATTGAGAGCTCTCAATTCTATCGTGAATTCAAAGTATTGGAAATATGTGAGTTAGTCAAAGTGGTTAATGTTAATCACTTAGTTAATGACCCAAAAGTCTATATAAAGGGTCACAATGTAATATTTGTGTGTGAGATTAAAATAATCATCACCACAAGGTGAGAGGATGAAGAGTCCCCACCAATGTATAGAGAAGGGGAGGGTAACTTGGATCTCCCACTTCAAGAGTCCCCAAAATGGGGATTGTTCATCACCCTCAAGAGAGGGTATATTAGTGTTGTAAACCAAAATAGTTTATGTAATACATTCAATTTCTTCTTCCACTTCTCAATCTATTCTTATTTTCAATACTTTCAACATGGTATCAGAGCAGACTGTTTTCTTGGGTAAAGAAATGATGAATCACAGGAGCATGATCTTTTTGAGGATGATGAGCCACCAGTTTCTAAACGCCAAGTGGATGGTCAAGAACTTCAGCTGAAGCTTCAGAGAAAGGGCTTTCAAACAGTGCAGTTATTAAGATTACCAATTCTCTCAGTGGAAAAGCAAGAAGACCAAGATTCTTGGGTCAAGATTGCTGGCTATGGTTTGAGAGAGAAAAGGAACAAGACTTGGAGAATCACCGATTTGAGTGACAGTGCTGAAGCTCCAACAAGTTGTGTAAGCAGTGTGGTTTGTGAAGATAAAGGTCGTGCAAAGATAACAACCTTGCTCGGTGTTTCTTGAACGTTGACTGTTTTCAGACAAACGAGGCGTTGATTATTCAAGGACTTTAGGCGTCCCTTCTATTTTGAAATCTTGATTGAATCCTGCGAATCTTGTTATCTATTTTCGTGAATTTTGAGAGAACAGGAGCCTTTGCTGCACTTACAATTATGGTTGAAACCTTGTCATCTAAAATCCTGGAACACATCACTGATCAATGCCTCGTGTGTTGTGATGTTGGCGTTCCGTGCAGTGTCCGACAAGACTGTGCCGATCCGTCTTCTTGCTTTGGTTTTGGCACCAACTAGAGAAATTGCTCGGCAAGGGGAACACATATTTCACGCCAAATGAGGCAGCTTGACTATGGTATTGATATTGCAGTAGGCACACCTGGTCGAATTATTGATCTTAACAAAGGTGCTCTAAATTTGAAGGACGTTCAGTTTGTTGTTCTTGATGAAGCCGATCATATGCTTCAAGTTGGCTTTCAGGAAGATGTTGAAAAAATCTTGGATAAGGTAGATTTCTCGCAATTATTTAAATGATCCAGTAATCATTGATCTTGTTGGAGATTTTGATCAGAAGTTGGCAAATGGAATTACGTTATACTCAATTGCCTCAGATATGTATGGAAAATCAGGAATCATTGAAACTCTAGTAACTGAACATGCAAAAGGAGGAAAGTGTATTGTTTTCAAACAAAACAAACGTGATGATATTCCATGTCAAGAAGCATTAACTGTGAGGAATTGCATGGAGATATTTCGCAAGCTCAGAGGGAAAGAACTCTTTCTGGCTTTAGAGAAGGCCATTTCAATGTTTTTGGTAGTGACTGATGTTGCTTCACGTTGGCTTGACATACTGAATGTTGACCTTGTAATACATTTTGATCTTCCCAATAATTCGGAGATATTTGTTCATCGATTGGGATGGACAGGTCGAGCTGGGAAGAAAGGAATTGCTATCCTTATTTATAGTCAAGATCAAACCAGGGCTCTCAAGATTATAGAGCGTGATGTTGGCTGCAGATTTTCTGAGCTACATAGAATTACTGTTGAAGGTAAATTGGTAAGCATGTTTAATGGCATGGGTTTGGGGAGAGTGAAAGGTGTAAAGCTTGTCAGTCAATGTTCCATAAGCGATGCTTCAGAAAGCTAAGGAGAAATTTCAACAATTGCAAAAAGTGATCTGAATTCTGGGTTTGACTAATGATTATGTTTATGAAGAAACAAGCAATACCCAGAAATGTTCTTGTTATGGATAGCAATTGAAGCAAAGGGAATTATTCATTATCGAGAAGAAGATTATGAAGAAATGTTTGTATTGTTTTGTTAATTGAAATTGTATAGTTTAACTCATCTCACTCCTTTGTAATTCCTTGTATTGGCAAGTTGAGCACCTAAAGTTTAAAGGTGTCAACTTGAGGGAGGGTGTTAGAAATATGTGAGTTAGCCAAAGTGGTTAGTGTTAATCACTTAATTAATGACCCAAAAGTCTATATAAAGGGTCACAATGTAATGATTTGTGTGTGAGATTAAAATAATCATCACCACAAGGTGAGAGAATGAAGAGTCCCCACCAATGTATAGAGAATGGGAGAGTAACTTGGATCTCCCACTTCAAGAGTCCCCAAAATGGGGATAGTTCATCACCCACAAGAGAGGGTAAATGAAATGTTGTCAACCAAAATGGTTTATGTAATACATTCAATTTCTTCTTCCACTTCTCAATCTATTCCTGTTTTCAATACTTTCAACACAAAGATCAACTGCAAATCCCACAAATCTCAAAGCACTTGCGTATGGTTCTGGGGTCAGAGTTGGAGATGAAAATGGTGATCTACGGCATTAGGAAATTACAGTCATACAAAAATTCCAAGCTGCAACTTGCACTTGCAATATTGATGCAAAGAGATTTTAGATGATTGGAGACCTAGAAGTATTCGATCCGGTGCTTTCGATGACTGAATGTCAGGTTTTGAAAGCTCTTGGTTGTTCGGTTTTACAGTTTAATGAAGATGCCAAGAGGAAGGCCCTAAAACCAATTGTGTTCTTCATGCCACACTGTTGTGTAATGCTATACAACAATCTCCTGCAGGCAAATTGGAAATTCAATACGTTGAATAAAGTTATGTGACATCTTAAATTTTTATTTAGAGGAGTTAATTATCATTAAGAAATAATTATTTATTTAGTATATTTAGTTGTTATTTAGAATTAACATTTTGGTTAAATATAATTTGTTAGATTATCATTTGGATCAAAAAGATATTATCTTTGAGACATATGAATTAAAGAAATAATGAACGAAAATAATAATATAATATATAAGAAAGGGGTAATGATATATGCAAAATATAGGGGAAAATATAAAATATACAAAAAGATATATTGACCTTCAGAATATATATAATAATATAATCTATTAGGTAATTTTTTGAATAAAAAAGAATCTAGAATAATGTAATGCATACAAATCAATGAGGATTGTGTGTGATATTAGGTGTATAAAAAAATAATAAAAGAAATAAATAAAAAAGGGATAAAGCTGACCACGTGAGGGGTATTATTTAAATGTCCTTCACGCCCCCTCACGTTATGCATAGGAAAATTAGGTCAGCCGTCAGAGTTTTCTTCTCCCATCTCTCTCGTGTGGCATCTGCTCCTTTTTTGGTATAGAAGTTCTTTTGGGATCAATTAGATTGATTTGAGTATGGTTGGTACTTTTGTGGCTTGAACTTTCAAGTATTTTGAAGTTGAGGTAACCATGGTTAATTCACTTTATATGCTTACATGGATTGTAAGGTATTTTCAATATCTTAATTATATATTACGAATATTATCTCTATTTTTGTACGTTCAATTTTAGTGAAGTGGGAATTATTTTCTTTATATGTATAAAGGATATGTTTTGCTCAAAGATATAAAGGACAAACTATTCATAATTTATCTTAATTTGTAATGTATTGTGAATTTATGCATTTGTGGAGCATTGACATATTAGGTATGATGGAGGTAATTGGGTGGTCTTGTGATGATGGGACTTATGTAATGTTTGTGAATTTATTATGACTCGCACTCTAGTGGGGAGTCGGTCTAATTGTGACTCACTTTAGTGGGGAGTCGGCCTAGACCCAGGAGGGAAGCTAGAATTTATTGTGACTCACACTCTAGCAGGGAGTCGGTCTAATTGTGACTCACACTTTAGTGGGGAGTCAGCCTAGACCTAGGAGGGAGGCCAGAATTTATTATGGCACACACTCTAGTGGGGAGTCGATCTAATTGTGACTCACACTTTAGTGGGGAGTCGACCTAGACCCAGGAGAGAGGCCATGATTTATTGTGACTCACATTCTAGTGGAGAGTCGGTCTAATTATGACTCACACTTTAGTGGGGAGTCGGCCTAGACTCAGGAGGGAGGCCAGAATTTATTGTGACTCACACTCTAGTGGGGAGTCGGCCTAGACCCAGGAGGGAGGCTATGATTGATTTTGACTCACACTCTAGTGAGAAGTCGGCCTAGACCCAGGAGGGAGGCCATGATTCATTTTAACTCACACTCTAGTGGGAAGTCGGCCTAAATCCAGGAGGGAGGCTATGATTTATTGTGACTCACACTCTGGTGGGGAGTCGGTCTAATTGTGACTTACACTTTAGTGAGGAGTCGGCCTAGACCTAGGAGGGAGGCCAGGATTTATTGTGAATCACACTCTAGTGGGGAATCGGTCTAATTGTGACTCACACTCTAGTAGGGAGTCGGCCTAGACCCAGGAGGGAGGCCAGGATTTATTGTGACTCACACGCAAGTGGGGAGTCGTGATGGAGTAATATAGAGGAGTAGGATGGAGGGATCATTTATGCATTCTGAACAACCTTAATTTTGTTTAAATATTGTGTATTAACACTACCTAACTGACTTATAATCCCGTATTGTATATTCTATGAATTGATTATTGGGGACTGGGACTTTATATCTCATCCTATGGATACTTATTTTTTTCAGGAGAGGAACTTAGTGGTTCGAGGTGTGAAAGGAAGGAGCCAATAGTTTGATAGTAGCTATCACTGTAGACTAAATAGCTAGACTATAATAAGGAGAATTTTGTGCCCTAGACCTCAAAGATTTAATAATTAATTATTTTTAAATGTTTGGGTTGTTTGAAATTATAAATGGTATGAGAAGGGATTACAAATGGTATCAGAAGGAATTACAAAATGATATCAGAATGGATTACGCATTACATAATTAACCATGAATATATTATGTAGTTAAATTATTTAGGGGGTTACATTTTATATTTGAAACAGCTTTGATGGATACGCTTCATTCCTACCATCCCTACCACGCTTTATCCTTACCATATTATCAGGATAGAGTACCTTTTGTTCTAATGGCTGCAAAATTCTGCAATGAGTTTAGAGTTAAAACAGATTTCAAGGACTATTATGAAGATTCTAGTATAAGTGGACCTGGTCATCGTGGAGCTTTCAATGGCTCGAGTTTGCATTTTTTTCAACTGAAGAAAACTGCAAGTTTAAATTGATTTAAACTTTCGTGTCCTTGGCGGAATATTTATTTTCATAAATTTTAAATTTTAAATAGCATTTGTAGCTTTTCACAAACCACTACTAAAATAGGTACCAAAATTTTAAATTTCATTTACTATTACTTTTAAATTTTCCCGCTAAAATTTAGTAGTGGTTACAAAACAGCTATAAATTTAATTAATTTGTTAATATGAAAATTCAAAATTTCCCTCCAAATTACAAAACCACTGCAAATTTAATTAATTTTTTAATATGAAGATTCAAATTTCCCTCCAAAAATTAGTGGTGATTTTGATCTGTGCATAGCAGTTATTTAATAACCCGTTACAAAATCGTTTGTCCCGCTGAATTTTATAGCAGTTTAGAGAACCGCTTCGCATGCTGTCAGTAGCGGTTCAAACTTATATGTTTTTAGGAGAACGAAATGTAGCTCAAGGTACAATTCAATTAGGTAAGATAAATGTGTAAAACATATGAAATCAAACCTTGGCTTTTCCTAAATCATAATCGTATTTAAATGGGGCAAACACAAAAGTTTCTGTAACTGCATAGAAGTGATAGTTCAGGGGTCACTCACTTCTTGGCTTTTCCTAAATCATAATCTTCACAATCTTCGTTTTACAGTCAACAGCATCTGCTTGTAACAACCTTATCACCAGATAGTAATTAAGACTCGTTTGAAAATCCATTCTGAAATCTAAGTTTAGTTTCGAAACCTAGGTTTTACTTCAAAATCGAGGTTTTGTCCAAGCAAAAATTTTTTCCCTAAAAACTATTTTGGTTACAAAATCTCGGTTTGAAACCTAGGTTCTCTCTTTCCCACTTTTTCCTCTTTTTTCTACTTTTTCATCTTTCCTCTTTCCTACTTTTTCCTTCTTTCTCTTTCCTACTTTTTCTCTTTTTTTTCATCTTTCCTACTTTTTATTATTTTTCTTTCATCGTTCCTACCCACTTTTTTTGGAATCCATCAAAGCTAATAACTTCCCAAATATAAATCACTTTTCAAAACCTAGATTTTGCCTCGAAATCTGTAAAAGTTATTTTTCAAAATCTATTCTCCAAAACCTAGGTTTTGCATTAGAATTTGTGAAAACTATTTTCAAAATCACATCCACACAAGTCCTAGATAGAAGACCTAGGATTAAGAAAGAGAGACGCAATAAACGCATTTACCGCATAGACGCAATAATCACCTCTCAGTTATTTTTTAATATGCCAAGTTAAAAGGACAAAAAGAGAAAACTGAAAACCAGTTCAAATTCTTTCCAAAAAAGGGATTCTATTGCTCTTTCTGTCATTTATTTATAACTATGTTTCAACAGATTGTTTATTGCAATTTGCTAACTGCAACTGTTTTTTTCCCTTATAAGAAAAGCTATTTGTCAAAATAGAGTTATTGCCATTCATAACATATATCTGATATTTAAAGGCGAAAACGATAGGCATCAGTCTCCAGGAAAACACGGAAAGTTAAAAAGAAAAGAAAGAAATGGATAGACAACTAATTTAAATGGTCTACCGTATGTTTGATTTATACAAAACCCCTCTTTAACTTTGTCATATGTAAAAAAGCCTCCTTAATATTTAAAACGTTATATTAAACTCTCCTAAACTAAGTTTATATAAATAACTCCAACCTAATCAATTTTTACCCCTTAAACTTTATTTTTATGCATATAACCCTTAAAATTTTGAATTATACGTAAATAAACCCCTTAAACTTTAAGCCATTTGCAAATAAATGATGAACAAAACTAATAGTATAGAAGTTATCTGTATAAATGTAAACGTTCAAAGAGGTTTATTGTAAACTTTTAAAGGTTAAAAAGATTATACAAACTTCAGGGAGTTTCTGTATAATGTAGCCTAAATAAAATAATGCATAGTGACAGAGATAGAGAGAGAGAGAGAGAGAGAGAGAAACATATGAATGTGAAAAGAGATTATAACAAATTTCACGCTCATTTTCATTTTTTTTATATCACACTCTCTCCTGTTATACTATAATATATAATTGTAGATGATTCAAAACCAATACAAAATGCATACTTTGCTTTCTACATCAAAAGTCAGAGCCTTGCACTTCACATCTTATATAACTCATCCCAAATAGAAACAGCCTAAAAATTGACAGCATACCTTATTTGAATTTGACCCTTTAAAAGTGGATACCTTTTTTCTCTGCTAA
Organism: Vachellia pachyceras; assembly: GCA_025593235.1. Lineage (NCBI taxonomy): Eukaryota > Viridiplantae > Streptophyta > Magnoliopsida > Fabales > Fabaceae > Vachellia > Vachellia pachyceras. The sequence goes on along the minus strand of JANTPZ010001539.1, from coordinate 15,799 downwards.
TTATTCAACAACTAAGCCATTCCTCATATAGTATCTGGCCATCTGCCGTTATACTAATGAATGTTAACCTTATTAACTTGATATAGTGGCCCATAAATGCAATTTTCACAATATTGGGCCTTCAGGTTTCAAAGACATCGGGCAAGCATCAAAGATCAGTCCTTGAATTACAGGTATAGGACTTGGAGGCAGGACCCAACAAATTTGATTATGTTTCTTCCAAGCAATGCACCTTCTTAGTTACAAAAACCAGTAGTGAACTCCAAGACTGCCATAACTTGTATTTCTTGCAACTCCATGACTAACACATCAAGGCCTCAATGTGACCAAATATTTAAATAAATAAATATATATATATATATAAGAAGACTATTTAATCTTCCATTAAAGACAATAGAGCAAAAGGATATTCAACTGATTGGAGATTCAAGATGAAATACTTTGCCCTTCTCTCATCCGTGTTCTTTATTGTCTTCACCAGCATCAAGGTTTGCTTGGCAGACAGTGATAATCTACAAGACTCTTGTCCAGCAGTTCCTCCAGAAAAGCAGAACATATTCATCAATGGTCTTCCCTGCAAGAACCCAGAGAATATAACAGCTCAAGATTTCAAAACCTCAGAATTGAGCAACGCTGGTTCTACCGACAACATTTTCTGTTCGTCCATGAAGATTGTGGGTGCTTCAGAGTTTCCAGGTCTGAACACTTTGGGACTCTCCATTGGTAGAACTGATATTGATGCAGATGGTCTTGTAACTCCTCATTATCATCCAAGAGCAACTGAGATCATCTTTGTCACCAAAGGTAAATTGGTGGTTGGATTCATCGACACCAAAAACCAGCTTTTCCAGAAGTTCCTCTGTGCGGGTGAAGTTTTTGTGTTTCCCAAAGCTTTGTTCCACTTCATTCTGAATCGAGGCTTTGAAGCTGCTACAGTTATCTCAGTGTACAACAGCCAAAATCCAGGGTTGGCTTCCTTCACTTCTGCACCATTTGATAATACATTGGAATCAATAGAGAAGCTGAAGATGAGACTCACATCACTTGCCTCAGAAATTCACAACGTTAACGATTTGAGTTTGCCAGGATTGGACAACATTCACTTCTAGCTATATAAAACTATTGTCACATCAGTTCCAAAATTATAGTGGCATTGGTTTTTTACAGTTTTACTATTTATTGAATGAATGTGTAAGTGAATCTTGGTGAAATGAGTTCGTGGGTAATGTACATCGTTGTGCCACATTTGCATTCCAATTTGCAATTTTATGACAGCTTATGGGACACTCTTCAGAGCAGCCTCCCTTACTGTTTGTCGAAAGTACTAACAAAAGTTGCATCAATAGAGATTCAATGCTGTCAAATACTCAAATGGTTTCATATACAGTGTACCAAAAGGAGAAAAAAATTGTTTCATATATATGCTTTTTGGAAGTTTTTCTTAACAAGCATTGATATCCATTACATTTATACTAAAATCCCAACAGAGAAATTAGCTAAGAACTCACAGCAATTGTATAAATCTTTCAACTTCAAAGAATACGCCAATAAACAATCTATATACAATAATATTCTTGATGTGGAAATTACGAAGATAAACAACATGGAATTACCTTACACCATGCTCTTTCTTACTCATTGAGAGTTGACTATGTACTTGAACGGACTTCAAAGCTCAAGAAAGAGGAATTGGTACGAAGGAGAAATTTTTTTTTAAAAAAAAAAAAATCCGCCACTTATCAGATAACTGTATAAAAATGGGGCAGAAAATGATCAGACTCTAACAAAATTCCTTCCAATTTTCACTATATCTTGGCAGATGCTTTATCTTAGGCGATCACTTGAAAGTATGCCTGAAGGCTCATCAATCACAGGCTATATAGTAGTCTCTGATAGATGGTTCGACTTGATATGGAGAGGCAACGATCGCATAAATTTTTAAGAGGAATCCACTTAGCATCAGTCAAAAAATCCCAGAACGTACTTTTTATCAACCAACCAGCAAGGTCATCTTCCGCCTCTTCTTCTTCTCTTCCGCCTCTTTTTATCAACCAACCAACCAACAATCTTCTTCTCTTCCGCCTCTTTTTATGCCCAATACCACTTTTTGCTTTACTGTTACCAGGAGGAAGAGCTAAAATTGTTGATCGTTTGCCAATGTGGGTTCTTACTCGCCTGGCAACCCATTTCAAAGGCATATTGTTAACGACAGTGCTAATACCACTAGAGTTATTCAATTCAACAGGTTTTTGAATTGGATCAAGCATCTGATGGGTCCAAGCCACCGGCAGATCCAGGGAAACTGAATCATCCATTGGTTTTGCCCACAGATCCATCAAAACCTCTTTAAAGGACTGAAAAGGCATGGACGGTTGATAACCTGGAAGATTTTCACAAATCATGTTGACCTTGACAACATGCTTGCAAAGATTGCCTTGTATTGACCAAGAGCAATCACAGAATGCAAATTCTGATCCAGGATTCCATACTAAATGTGTTACTGATAAGCTCCGAGAATCTAGTAAGCTTGCCAATCTCTCCTACACTCTCTTACAGCAAGTATCTCATTGATAAGGGATTATAGAAGCCATAGAGGAAAGGAGAATCTCCAATACTCAGAAATAATTCTTCTTCATTCATGCATACTTTGGTTTACATCTGAATGAACTATTTATAAGCGTAGAAACTAACTGACTCTCCTAAACTAACCGACTCTTCTAAAGACGTGGAATCATAACTGATTGAGTGGGTTGAGGCATAACCCCATGATCCCCTTCGATTTAGCTAACTGACCCATTTAACAGTAGTAAATAATTAAACACTAAACAACAATAAATAATTAAAGACTCAGTCAAGCAACTTCCCTAATCCTACGCCACTAAGCATCCTATCATTACTCCCTTCCTGGAAATCCACCTTGTCCTCAAGGTGGTTGTGCTTCGTCCATAGGTTTGATCGAAGCAGCAATAGGGTCGCCGTCCGCGTCGACTTCCAGGAGCGAAAATGTGCTCGAGCACCGATGGCCAGGACGGTATGGATCACCGCAACGGAAGCAGAGGCCCTTATCACGGCGCTGCTGTCTCGTCATCTCCCACGATGATGTTTTCGTCGATGTCCAGGCGGTCGGTGGATTGGCGCGCGATGGAGACAGGGTTGTGTTCGCGGCTGCAGGGTTGTAACCGGTTGCAGCTTCATGGGCTCGCGTTGGATGATCTTCAAATGGAGCAGACTGGTGCAAGTCTTCTTGGGCCCGTGCTGAAGCTTCAAATGGAGCGGACTGGGTTGAATAAGATATGGGCTTGGGCTCACGTTGGTGCATCTTCTTCTCAAATTCAATGGCAAGGCTGGAGGCCCTATACACTGTGCGTGGCTTCTGTACCCTAACCTCCGATCGCAGCTCCTCCTTCAACCCATTGAGAAACACTCCAAGAAGACAATGATCAGGCCAGTTGGTAACACGAGCAACGCGCCTCGCCCACTCCTGTCGGTATTCCTGAATGCTTTCCGTCTGCCGAATGCTGTATAAATGCTCGTCGGGGTTCAAGTATTCCGGCGGCCCGAAATGCTCATTGAGCGCCTCACAAGCTCATCCCAATACAGTAGGGAACGCTCAGTATTTATCCAAGAAAATAGATCCAAGGCGTCTCCTTCCAGGTACATGGCTGCGACATCGATTTTCTCGTCCTCTGGTGTCCCATAATATCTGAAGTATTTCTCTGCCTTTAGTACCTACCTACGGGGGTCACCCCCATTGAATTTGGGGAAGTCAAGCTTTGTGTGTGGGAGTCGACGCCGGTGAAAGGCCTCGGGGTCGTCTTCACTATCCGCCTCCCAGTGGGACTTCGCCTTCCCTTTCTCACAACGAGTAGTGGCAGCTTCGAGTGCAGCCACCTTCTCAGACAAGGCATCGATAGCGTCTAGACGAGTAGCGATTGCTGCTAGAGGATCAGCAGCAGATTGGTTGGCGATGGAGTCGGGATTTGCGGTGGAAGCTCTAGTGTTCACCATTGTCATAGGCTCTGATACCAAAATGATAAGCTCCCAGAATCTAGTAAGCTTACCAATCTCTCCTACACTCTCTTACAGCAAGTATCTCACTGATAAGGGATTATAGAAGCCATAGAGGAAAGGAGAATCTCCAATACTCATAAATAATTCTTCTTCATTCATGCATACTTTGGTTTACATCTGAGTGAACTATTTATAAGCGTAGAAACTAACTGACTCTCCTAAACTAACTGACTCTTCTAAAGACGTGGAATCATAACTGATTGAGTGGGTTGAGGCATAACCCCATGATCCCATTCGATTTAGCTAACTGACCCATTTAACAATAGTAAATAATTAAACATTAAACAACAATAAATAATTAAAGACTCAGTCAAGCAACTTCCCTAATCCTACGCCACTAAGCATCCTATCAGTTACACTGCTGTCTTTCTGGCTTACAACTTTTGCAAAGAGATGGTCTTTATCATCCAAGGTGATGGCAGAGTCAGGAATTTTTAATGCACGATGCCATGTTGTAGAGGCAATATATTCCTCCCTTGCATTCTGGAAAGAATCACTTTCATCAGCATAGCGTTCAAGCCAATAACTTGAATGTAACTCAGTTGTTAACTTGATAGGCCAAGATAAGAATCATCAAAAAGTTTGGCTTTCAGTTTTACATGATAGGCCTCTATGGCACCAGAAGCTTCTTGGCTAGCCAGAGGAAGATTTCTCATTGTTGAAAGCCACATTTCTGTTCAAACCAGAAGAGCACAGTGAGGAGAAAAGAAAATTAATAAATCAATGACCAACTATTCAAACAACTTCAGAAGCAAAAATTTCAAGGCAGGCATATCAATGTGTCCAACTAGACGATTGATTTAGTTAGTGTGAAAGAGAGGAAATATTCTAATCAAGCTTAGGCATCCATGAATCCTTGAAATATTCCATGAAGGCCTTTAGGTCAACGAAATCCAATAAAAATTGTTCCAAGGCAACAAATGCATCAACTCCATGCCAAATGCTGGATGCCATAGTCCCAAGACGCTTAAAAATCTCGCGCTGGACCTCAATGTTACTACATTTCTTTACAGTATTCCTTAGCCATGATCTACGAACTCGCCAAAATGAAAATAGAATGGGACAGCAAAATATATCTCTGTAGAAAGCAGATATAGTAAGAGAATTATATATTTATCACATAACTTAGCAAACTTTTGGCCAAAATCATTTGTATAACAATAAATCTTGCCTCAGAAGATTGATTTCAGCTGCTGCATCATCAATTAAAAATCCACTGACTTTTCCAACCAGGTTCAACACCATGAGCTCGACCAGTCAAAGCTATCATCCACTTGGACACATCAGGCCTTGCAAAGCTACGTGTAATAACCCATGTAACTGGAAGTGCATGTTGTCTTGAATAAAAAACAAGAAGTGAGAATAAGGGATACTGCCAATGAGAAACAATAACTGTGTTAGGATGATCAGTTCTTACTCAGATATTGTGAAAGTTAAAAATCTAGATCACAAATTAATTACTTTAAGCCTCTTTATGCCAAAGGTCGAGTCGGCCGCAACAAGACTGTGATGACCAAATCGGATCATTTGTTGCAACAGCCATTCTGTTTGGATTCCCAAGACAAAAGGGTTTGACTCTAAAGTATCCTGATAAAAAAATACAGACTTTTTATTACGCTCAACCCACATGCGTAAGCTTCCTTGATCATCCAGATCCAGTTCATGGGTGGACCTTTTAATGATCATCCCTAGTTTGTGGACGTATTGATAAGCAAGGCTATTGACTTCTGCACTTGAACCACAATAATGTTCAATTCCTTCGACGTGTTTCTCCAAGATATTCTCTTCAGGAATGCCCAAATAAATCATAGACATCGTCTGCTGCTGAATTTCATTACATATATAAGGAATTTTTTTTGGCACCTGCTCCAATAGCATCTCTGTCAAGTGGGCCATGGCAGACAAAACCAGACTTGTTAACATGGCGCCTCTCATTGTATATGATAAGAGCAAGCGATGGATGGGCATAAAGTCGTTTAAAAACAAAATGACAAGTACAACCCCTCATTGATTGAGGTCTAGCAGCACGATTGTGGGTGTTGAGTCGATATCTCTGACTAGGTAATATACCTCCACCTTCCCCATAATTTTCTGGACCAAATGAACACCAGTATCTTCACAGACAAGAAGATTCAAGTTACAATAGAAGCATTGTAAATATGAATGAGCTAATGGTCAGTTTTCACTAAAACAACCGTAATTAAATTATTTGGTTGCTATTCAGATGTGAGCTGTTGATTGCTAAACATAGACAATAACCGAAGCATTAGGCCAAAATAGGATAGTAGCTAGAAGAGGAAGACTATAGACAAAAAATTTGATTCTGTGAACAAGCTAAAACGTTAGCTAACTTCAAAGGGAAATACGATTTCACACTTTCAAAGATCCTACTCAATAAAAGAATGAAAAATTGAGCGTAAGTTTTCAAAGTTAAAAAAATGTCAGCTAATCACAATAAAACAAACATTTGAATGACTGAATGTGTTTACAGACTTAGAGGTCTACTAGACATTTAAACTTACAGCCTATACTCCAGATACTCATCGTCCTTGTATTCTTTTAAGTTCCCAGGGACCGTTTTCTTCCTCTCTCAATATGAAATCGTGTTGGCCATTGCACATTAGCGCATTCACCAATTATAAAAGAATCAACCCGCTCATAAGGAATAAGAGCAACATCATCATGGTGCTCGGCATTGCCAAACTTGGTCCATCTCAAATCCGCAGAGCAAAACTCCTCTTCAGATGGGTCTTGCAGAGGAATATCGGCAATTGATTCAATTATAGCCATGTGTTCATAACTATAACCCACCCATCTACTATCATATATTCAGAGCCACAACTGCAAAAACAAAAGTTAACAATAAACCAAACCACACGAAACAGAAAGAAACTCAAAACAAAAATTCTAAGCATTTTATTCAGCAGCTCTGACTACACAAATAGAAAAATCGGATTGCTTCTACAGTGTATGGATTAGCTTAGTTGAAATTGTGTTTATGGGTAATTATGAGAAAGGCCCAATAGGCCCAATGGCTATATTTTGTATGCATGATGGAGTCTGTGAGTATATATACTTGTAGCAGAGCAATTGTATTCTCTTATGCATTATGAAAATCATTAGAGAATTGTTCAGTAATTATTTTGCGTGCTCTATCAGTTAACATGGTATCAAGAGCAGGCTAATTTCTTGGGTTTAGGATTGTTGGAGTTCTCATCATCAAGCACACAACCATGAGCGACGAAGCAGCCGGAGGGACGGGTTCCGCTGTTAAGAAACGGCACACGCTAGCAAAATCAAGGTTTAAAGGCAAGGGGCGTATTCTGATGGCCTAAGTGAATCCAGAGACGAAGACTCTAACGATGATGCTCATGCTTCAACCTAGAATCCACCTAGAAACCAATCCCATGTCCCCTTGAAGAAGAGAATCCAGCGACGAACCTGACGTGGGCAGTGATCTCTACAAGAATGAAGACGACAAACAGATGCTGGCCAAAATGACTAGCTCGAAAGAGAGATGATTTTTTTCTAATCGAGCATCCAAGAAAGGAGAAAAGGAATTCAAAGAGCAGTTGAGATTGAAAAAGATGGACAATGCAAAGAGTAGCCAGTCGTCAAGAAGATCAGAAACTTCATCGTCTCTTCCATCCTCCACCAGGGTACGCTCTTCTGCTAGAAATGCCGAGAGGACAGCCTCCAAAGGAGATGCTCTAAGTGAATTGAAAGCCAAACGTATGAAGCTGCAAACTCATCTAATGTCGAATCTAGTAAACAAGGACAGATCAAGTCGAAGCTTGTAATTTGAAAAGAAGGTGGTGACTTAAAAAGAGGTGCAAGTGAAAAGAATTCCAAGAAAAGCAATGGCAAGAAAACAGGGAGTAAAAAAAACAAGAAGAAGAAGAAGAAGCTCATGTCATGGAGTCGCGCAAGGACTAGCTTCTTACAGTTCATTCCTTATTGCTCTCCTTGCCCGAATGGAAGAAAGCAGAACTCCAGAGGCATGGGGCTGGTTCTTCCCCTGTTCTTCGTCTTTATCAATTTTTCATCATTTTTGGCTGGCAATCACGAGAACGTGGTTAGAGGAATTGATCTGGAAAGCCCAATGTTGAACATCAACGCATGGCCACTTTCTGGAAAAAATATCAACTCATGGGGATAAAGACATATTCGGATGTGAACGTGTTCATGTGTATGGTGTCTCAAGATTGAAACTTGGTAGTTATGCTAGTTCAAGAAACGTATTGTTATTTCAAAACAAAAATGAGGGTCTTCATCAAAAGTAAGCAGCTATCAGAAGAAAGATTGTGATGTCAGTGATAGCGATGATGAAATCAGTTTGGATAGCATAGTGATAGAGAAGGGGAAGATTCAGCGTTTCAATATTGGGCTTGTTTGGATAGCCCGGAGAACGGGTACAGATTCCGAGGTAAATATATGAGAGGAATTTTGTCTCGGTAAACGTATGAATGGATTTTGGTTGCCCGAACGGGCTAACCAAACAAGCCTAATGATGATGGCATCAAGAATCTTGAAAACAAGTTAATTTTCCGAAGCTAAACTTCAAGCTCAGTAGCTGATTCAGTTCGTCCGTGATTCTATAGGCCCAAAAAGGAGAAGGGTTCCGTTGCAATCCGACCCTGCCCAATAGGAATTGGAAGCTCCTCTCACGTGCCATGCATCCTTTTGCGGGCGTCAAGAATCTTGAGCACTTGGTGCGGAATTAAGAGGTTGCTGAACAACTTCAGGTTCCTCAATCTGCAGTAAATTAGCATCCAGACGGCGAATCTTGGTTGCAGAGGAAGAAATGGAGAAATCTTGATCAACTTTTCTTTTCATCTCGATGAGCGGCGGCCGCGACAAAGAAGACGACGATGGTCACCAACACTACTAGAAAGATTGGTTTTTCGACTTCCCTCTTCGGTACTATTTATCGAACGCCGTTGAATAAGCACTCTAGATTTCTCCAGAACTGGTCCAAGATCAAGAACAAGATGTAGAAGAAGTAAAGAATCATAAGAAGAAAGAGTAGCTCAGTGTAAAGTTGAATCTCTATTAGTGGCCAAAGGAGCATGTGTATTTGAGAGCATCCCTTTCTTGCTCATCAGGGGAGCAAAAGTACACACTATTCAAATCCTTTATCAGCTCAGGGCCCGATTGGAGTCCAAAGAATGGAATCTTCTCATCAGTTCTGCCATTGATGCGCAGATAAATTGGGTAATAGATTCCTGTCTTGATTACTTTTGAAAGGTGATAATTAATTCTTTTTCTTTAGATGGGTTTAAATGAGACCTACACTCATTGCTACAAGTAAGGCACAAAAACAAAAGCTACAGAGGCAGAGGGGAGAAAAAATCCACCCTTGAATAAACTTATTGCCTAAGAAAGGCACAGCAACAAAGGCTGGAGAGGCAAGGGAGAAGAGGATCAACCCTTAAATGCACTCATTGCCCAAGAAAGGTACATCAACAAAGGTTGCAGGGGCAGGGGGAGAAGAGGTTTCACCCTTAAATGCACTTATTGCTCAAGAAAGGCACAACAATAAAGGTTGCAGAGGGGGGAGAAGAGAATCCACCCTTAAATGCACTCATTGCCACAATAACACAAAAAAGGCACAGCAACAAAAGCTGTGGAAGTGAAGGTGAAGGTCAAAATAATTCAGATAGGAGTAGGATATACAAATGAAATTGTAAAGCAAGTTAGGAGTTTTTGTTGATCTGTATAACTCCAAAACTTGAGGGGGAGTGTAGGAATTAGCTTAATTGAAATTGTGTTTATGGGTAATTATGAGAAAGGCCCAATGGCTATATTTTGTATGCATGATGGAGTCTGTGAGTATATATATACTTGTAGCATAGCAATATGAGAGAGAGACTTTGTATTCTCTTATGCATTATGAAAATCATTAGAGAATTGTTCGGTAATTATTTTGTGTGTTCTGTCAGTTAACATACAGAAATTAGCAGAAGTTCAATACAAGTCCATGAAGCAGAAAGCATCGAATGCCCTATAACCCGCATGATGCTAGAGGATAGGCCTGTGAACATATTAAATTAAATTATGAATATTTCTAAGATTTCTCAGCAGCTAAGCCACTGAATCACGAAATGAATATGAATATTTGGAAGATCTTTTTTGCATACTGTAAAGAAGATGACTCTTTTAGGAATTCTTGCTACAGTGATTCCTTGCGGGAAAATTTACTTAGATTAATAAAGTTATTTATTACAATATGTTCAATTTTTTAAAAGATCCTCTTAAATAATTTTTTATTGAGAACTACCTCATTCACAAAAATTCTTTTAGTATGTGCATTGAATAAGATTATTTGAAAGAAAGAATTATAAATTTGTAAGATATATTGAAATGTTAAATTTATTTTTGGTCCATATAATTTACCTTGATTTAGATTTTGATCCTTAAAGTTTAAAAATGGAGATTTTAATTCTTCAAATTCACTCTATCTAAAATTTTTAGTCTCTGTAGTTTAAACGAATTAAGTTTAGGGGCTAAAACAATTAGTTCAAATATAAGGACTAAAACCAAAATCTATTCTTCAAAGTATAAGGATAAACACATATGTTTTAGACTATAAAGACTAACAGTTTTTGATAAAATGAATTTGAAGGATCAAAATCAAAATCAGGGTAAATTTCAAAAACCAAAAGTAGATTTAACCCTATAATGAATTGTTACTTGCTTGCGTACAGCAATTAACTCACGTACTTAAAATTGGAACGAGTTCTAAAGTATAAAAAATTGATTTATAAAAGACACAAGTCTATCTATAATATAAAATCGTTAAAGTCTCCCTCAAGGTAATTTTTTCTATTTGCAATTTTTCCTTTTCGCTTCCTTAAAGTAATATACCACCTTTTCTTTAATTTTATTTGTTAGCTGATAAGAGTTAATCTTATTCAAAGTATTATTAGTTGAGTTAATCTTATTCAAAGTATTATTAGTTATTAAATGTGCACGCTTCTTCTAATGGAGATTGTGCACCAAATTGTGAGGGTAGATGATTGAGAATTTAAATAATTTCATATATTAATATGTTCTATTTCCCTATTCTCATATCTTATATCTTATACCATCTCCATCACTAATTATAAGAGACAATTTTGAGAGTTGAGTTATCCCCAATTTATAAGGAACTTTATAAGGTTTTAGGAGTAACTGAAATGTTTTTTCCTAAAATACTCCCAATAAATTTTATTGAACAAAATGGAAAGTTGATTAAAGGCAAAACTGAAAAAAAAAATAGTAAATAGTCTAACATATTGGTATCTATGAATTAGATGATTTTTTCTTATGATTAGGGATGGATGGAATGGTAATTATCTGCAATGACTATACGTGCTATGAGATGATTAAGAATCTATCTTAAACATATAGATAGCATTATTTCTCAAGTCCTGATGATTATTTGAATCTTGTTGAAGTTGTTTTACCTGGATTTTGTGGAAATTTATGCAGCATACTTCCAATCAGAGTTTAGGCACTTCTCGCGCTAATATTCATCAATTCCATAACCGTGGGAACCTCCATATTCAATCAAACGTTTCAATACATCTGACTACCAAGTTACATGATACACAACCAAACAGGACAAAGTCAGTGACAACATATTTCTTAAACCAATGGCCCATTCCCCATTGCAATACATTGCAGTTTTCTCTTTCTCCCTCGGGAAATCCATATCTTATTCAAGAACATCCTTTAGTCCTATATTCCCTCATTAAAAAGAAAAGAAAAGAAAAGATCAACAAAAAATTACAGAATCAGAAGTTTGAGAGTTAGTTTAGCTTTTGAATTTCAAGGTTGATATTTCTCCCTCATTTTGGCTCTAGCAAAAAATATTCCTGCCAGAAGACCTGCAAAATAGCACTTCAACTTCAGGGGTGCAACAAATGTTAATCCAATATATCCAATCAAGTACTTATGTTCTGTGCGTAGTAGTAACAATAACAATAGAATTCCTTCCCCCAGAAACATGATAATTGAACTTAAAGTCGCATATTGCGGAGTAGGGAGAACTGACCAAAGAAGATGCTAGCAGAGTTCTCCAAACTAGTAGGAACTTTAAAGAGCAGGATGCCAGCAACTGAAAGAGGGATTTTGTTCAGTGAACCTACAAGGCTTCAGATTGCAAAATAACCGATTAGATATATTATGAAACCATTAATCCAAATTAAAACACTTTCTAGATATATAGAATGGAATTAGAGACCAGATTTATTAAAAACTGACCGAGCCATCACCAACATTGTTCATTCCCTAACTCATCGTTAAGAAAACATTAATCCCTCATCAAATTTTTTTTTAAAAAAATCAGAAGTGAATTAATACCTATTAGTTAACTTTACTCCTATTATACAACCTATTTTTAAGATCCTCATGAGAAGTCAAATATAAACTATGCAATAACTGGTAAATGGGGACAGCATGACTACATTTGAACCTACCTGTAAGTTGTAGCACTAGTCTGATGAAGAAACCACATGGAAGTAAAGCTGATGGCTAGACCCAAAAATCCGCTTAATGTCATCACTAACCAAAAGCTAGGCAATCTCAGAAGCGGCCTGGCAATTTATTTCAAGCTTTTGATATTAATAAGAAGATCAGCCCATGGAAAAGAGTATGAAGAGAATTTCAAAGCTGTATTTTGTTTAAGGATACATGTTAACAGAGAAAAAAAGCAAAGGGTAAACTTAGGATCTACTCATGAAGATACACCTTGACCTATGAAATTAGACAGGCTCCTCAGAATATGCAATTATGCAAATTAATGGATACTGACTTCATTTAATAAAAATTGAGAGAAAACTCACGTTGTTAAGAGATAATCCACCTCGTTGAAAACAAAAATCATAAGGAATCCCAAAGGCAAAGAAAGGCTATTGTTCAACAGAACCATTGAAAACTCATTTAAGTTTCCAGATTTTGTACCTAGCTTTGCTGTATCCATGACCTTACGCAGTGTCAGCTGGAGCAATAAATTAAAATCAACCAAATAATTAGTAAACCTAAAGCTAACAATTAATGCTCATCTAAATATATAGACTTCAAAACAGTATCTGATGCATTTACACTGAAACTAAACTTTGGTACCCATTGCTGTTTAAAATAATGAATTGCAGCATGCAGCAGTACTTGAGGAAAATGAGTTTGGAAACCATTCAGAAACACATAAAAGTCAAAACTCATTGACTCTGCTCTCACCAGGAATATTGTTTGTCTGAAAAGATAAGCTTGACTGAATATACTGATAAATTCACCCATAGAAAACATATCTTCTCATAATTTTACAATGTCACTCAGTCTAAAGAAGGATGTCCTTACCACTGAGAAAGAAGGAGAGAGAACACGATGTACCAGAGAGACATTTTAGTCACAATACCAATAAAGGTAAGCAGATCGTATCAATTTCAGTTGTTCAGATCATAGGAGAAACAGCCAGAAGTATCAGTGACCCAACATATAAGACCATTATACTTATCATAAAAATGTGATGGAATTTAGCCAGACAAAGATGTAGGTGAATTTATGTAAAAGTAATTGCAAATGATATTGAATTCATTGATTCTGTTTCCCCATTTCAATGAATTGTATATGGAACAGAGCATTGAAAACAGAACAAGCAAAACATAAGAAATTTAATGAAGCTTCATGTTATCACTATGCTGATAGGAATTTCATTCAATAATCATCTCGAAAAGAATGGAAAGAGGGGAAAACTAAAATCAGGAGAGACTTAATAGATCAACAGATTCAAGTCTACTATACTCACAGAATATGACGCAGTTAAGAAGCAGTTAACTGTCTGCCAAGCATAACCAATTCCATGGAAAGAGAGATCGGTAATCCCACCAGATATTGCAGAAATGATCTGCAAAATACAACGTAACACTCCTTTCAGATTATTTACCTTTTTTTGGAATACAATTACTTTGATCAATCATTTTTTGTTTTCTTTTGTAAAGTATGTATTAAGCAGATCATCTTCTTCAAAAAGACCATATCAGCAAAAACAAAATGAACTGAGCAAATAATATACATCAATATTTTGCTAAGAATTGGAAGTTACTAAGTCATATATGCTTATCGCATAGGCAAATGCATAATGTTCCAAACATGGGACACATCAGCTCTGATAGTCCCGCAAGTATCTTGTACAAAAATTTGACTTCTTAATTTGGAAAAACTGTGAAACTTCATAAACTTTGACACAACCCTCTAGAAAAAGGGAAGGAAGAGAAAGCCTATGAAAAAATGACATTAAAAAACACATGACCAAGTCATGTTCCAAAAAAAAAGGTAGGAGCCAGGGAAATTTGAATATATTTGTCTGAAATATCAGACATAGTAACCCTATCCAAGACTTTTGCATCTTTCAGCAGCACCAAAAATATGTATATAATATAAATATATATTGAAAAGGGTAATCCTTCTACGTAATTAAAAAGAACACTTAAAAAATTACAAAACTGGGGAGGTGAAGAAAAAGGAGAGAGGACTATAGCTGTATTCAAGGAACAAATTATGAATAGAACAGGTATTACATAAGAAACTTGTGATTCTAGATTAAAAACAGCGTCACAAACAACAAAAACCCAGCAACAAAAACCAACGGATCATGGATGGCCAAAAAAGGGATCATGATATTCACATATCAAGCTCTTCACAATACCATTAAAAACAGAGCAGCCCAGACTCTGCTGTCATGATGCTTCCTGAATAAATACATCTCACCAAGGGCTGTTATGACATTCGTAACATTCTTCAGGATCGTCACCATAGCTACATTGATGTATTTCAAACTGCAACATAGCATAAAACATTATGAGCAATACAATCAAAGCAACAGAAAGTGAGAGAAATGAACAAACTACGATGTTGTAAGCTATAATTACTTGATTCACATGTCTAGTGACTATAAACTGTCTCGGGCAGAGGCATAGATAGTAGATGACATGTTTGACAATAGAAACTTAGCATTCTTTACGACCTTGACATTCCCCAAATAAGTATAAAGTTTCCCTAAATATCAACACACTTTTGTCCATTTGATGATAACACCACGTTCCCCCAAAACAAATCTCTCTGAGCACTCATTTAACTTTGTGGTTAATATTACATGAATTCTAACCTAACTGTTAAAAAATAGGAAAACGACAAAAAAACACAAGAAGAAATTAAAATTTAAAAGAACTAGAAGCATATGAGACAGTGAGGGGCAGAAAACTAATCAGAAAGTATCTACATCCGTACGAGAAAAATATCGTATGATATAAATACCATTCAGAAATAGAAAGAAGGCACTTTGTTAGCCACGAGGTTAAAAACTACATACCTAAACATGCTAGTAATAAGCATCCCGACAAATATAACGTTCACAGGCAGCCAGACCTTAATCAATTTCCATGTTAATGGCTCCGTTGATATTAAGCCCAGAAGGCTTAACATAGAAACTACTATCACTGAAATGAAATTCTGCATCAACAAGAGTGTCAAAATCCAGTATCGGCTTCTTCTTCACTAACTATACTAGATACACATACACTGCATAAACAGCTACAAGAAAATTAATAAGAGATTAAAGTAAATTACCTGGTATAACATCAAGGATATTCCAGCATTAAAATCATAACTAGAAAGTACAAACTTGTTGATCAATATCATGCTGCAGGATGACAGGCAATATGCAAAGCCAGACAGGAGGGCTTGATTG
>JANTPZ010001536.1:0-22825 GCA_025593235.1 Vachellia pachyceras | reverse complement strand
AAATTTTACATAAAATTTATCAAGTCCATTTGATTTTTCAGAAAAAAATACAATACATCTCTGAAAAATATAATCAACAATGTTTTAAAATACAAAAACATAATACATAATCAACAATTTCCCAAGTAAGTATGCATTTAAGATGAAATAATAAGGTTTAAAATAATATTTGAAGCTATTGAAAGTTTGAAACATCATCATCTTCCTATTAAAATTATAAAAGATTTAATTTTTAAAAAATTTAAAAAAAATAAAAAAAGGCGGGCTGGCCCGCCAACCCGCGGGCCAGCCCACCCTAGCCCGTTTTCTGGCGGGCTGCCAAAATGACAGCCCAGCCCGCCCTCAGCCCGCGGGTTGGCGGGCTCAACCCGCGGGCTGAACCCATATTCCAGTACTATGCATAAGTTGTACAGTTATTCTTTTGTTGAAATTTAATAGATTCGTTTGATAACACGACAGCGTTTGAGTTGCTCATAATTATTACTAAACAGGGCCAATAGTTAATATTGTTTATTGCTCACTTCTTGTACAACCTTTTTTAGTGATTAATGGTTAATATTTGTCCATGAAATCTCCGAGTGATTTTATCCATTTTAATTTCCCACCAATTGAATAACTATTTTTTTGGTAAAAGGAAAAGCCATATTAGATTATGTAATTATACTTTTTCTTAATTTTTAATTTGTGACATGTGCATATTTTTTCTCAATTAAATCTTTTAATTTTACTCTTTTAACACAATTAACTCATTTGACTTTGTTCTAAGAGCACTATTAACCTTGTACAAGAGTTAATAGTGTCAACAAAACAAAATAAAATATTTAATTAAAAAATATATCAGAATTGAATTAAAAATTTGAGAAAAATTTAACAGTTTGACATATTTTTTTCTTAGAGTGCTATTGATACAGGAAGGTGAAGGGGAAAGTGAGTAGGGGCAGGAAAAGAGGTGAAAGAGGGAGAAACCAGATGAATAGAGGGAGAAAAAGATTGATGAGAGAGAAATCAATATTATTCAAATTGACAAACGTACAAAGTAAAAGAGTTAAGGTAATATTTATAAACCTTAACCCTACCCTAAAAATTAATAATAAGAAAATCAATTAAAATAAATGTTAATTAAATTAAATTAAATCTGCGTTATTAAATATAAAATTAAATTTATGATATTAAATAATCATTTTCAAATTTAAATTTGATATTTATTTTGTCAATGGTATCCTCCTTTATTATTCCCATCAGCTATGCACGTGTTTTTTTTTTTTAATTTTCGAGCCACATTGTCCTCTTTCAACACACCGCTCAATTATGGGAGGAATAAATGATACTCAACGATGAAGGAATGAATAATGTAGGACCTTTTCTTGATAGAAATAAACTAAATGGAATCAAAATAGACAAGACTTAATCACTTTATTAGTACTCATAAACTTTGTGTTATTATTGCATATTTATTTTATTTATAAAGCATTGGTTTTATAGGAAGGCATTTTCCCCATGCACCATCACAAATTTACAATAGTTAATTAGTTCTTTCAATGGACACATGTGATTGTAAGTAATGAGCCAACTAGGATTAATCAGTCCACTTTAACATGGTTTTTATGTCCTTTATACATTTTCTTAAAATATATTCAAGGTTGGTTAGTAGTATACACAATATAGTTGTCTTGAAACTTCGTGAGTGTAATCTTGATAATTACAGGGTTTATTACGAAATTCTTGTCTTTGTGTGTGTTTATTAATTACTTAATTATCAAATTTTGATTAACAAAAAATTCCCACCAACTTAATTCGTCCTAAATAGTAAGTTATCAGAACATTTGGATATCCAATGGTAAAACTTTAGTTCTTTCTTGTTCATATATTATGTGAATTTTAGTGAGTTGCATATGTTTACAGTTTGTTTGCATTAGCATTCAAAAGTCACGATTATGCAAATCGAGATAAAGTTGCTCTTATATACTTACCTTGTAAAACATAAATTTCATTAGGAAATTAGTTTCTACCACTAATCTAAACACCCATAAATACAGACTTATTGAGCTTGTTTGGGGAGGCCATTTACCTGTATCTATTTATTTCAGAATTTGTATCTGTTCTCACAACGAACTATTCAAACAAGTCCGTTAACATTTAGTGCAACTTATTATTAAGTTTATATCGATATTGATAATTTTTTTATTTAGAAGGCCATAATGAAGCTACGAAGCTACAATAACCACCCACTTATAATACGATTTTCATGCCACTTTACTGTAAAGTTATTAGTCTGGTATTAATAAGTCTAGAAGGTCGGAATGCTATTAATAAATAATCTAAGAGTATTACAATTTGTAGAAACTACGTTCAATACCATACATCTCACACTAAAATGTTTTATTTAGTACTACCTCTAATATGTAATATAAAAGTTGAATGACTTTTTAAGAAGATTAATGAAGTTAAACATATTACATCTATTTTCCTATATGCATAATCAAATTATATATTAATTTATAAATCAAAAAAATTAATTTAAAAAAATAATAATAAATACTTTTAAGTAATGTAATTATTTTCCTTAATCTTTAAATAAATCAAATGGCTCGTGTATTAAAGATCCGATATAGTATTAAAAATAAATATCAACCTCCTAACTTGATCTTATAATTCTAATTGGAAACTTATTATTTGATTTTTTTTTCAACCTTCTTGCATATTAAATATTATTGTTAGTATATGACTATCATTCAATTTCAATTTGTACTATTTTTGTAGAAACCAATTTCAATACCACACACTTATAATAAAACATTTTACCTGATATTAAAATCCAAGATCCCAATTTTGTGAAGAGTTCTGACATTTCACCAGTTTTATCAGTCATATTGATGATGATCATTGGTCTAATAATTAGTCTCTGTAGGAGGCTCAAATTCAAGAACACTCATTTAATTTGAGAATAATTAATGATATGTTTGCTAAACAGACTTGTAGAGTTCTTCTTAATCAATCTTTTATGGTCTGAAGTGTGTGCCTAACTGTCTACCAAAATGAATAAATTTGAGCCGATTAGGTAATTTAGGTTGAATTTGGAATCACTGTGAGGAATTGAGTTTCCACAGTTCAAGTCGCAGTTAGAATTCTATTGGAAGAAATGAGTTTACAGATTTCGAGATATTTTACGGATTTCGATATGCTTTTATGGATTTCGAGATGCTTTTTATGGATTTTAAAATTTTTTTACGGATTTCAAAATATTTTTTTATCTAGACTTACGTGTCCGTTGGGAAAATAATTTTCAAACAAGTACATAATTTGATGTTTTTAAAAGACTACATTTATGTTAAACTACTGTTTGTTGTTGGAAGAAAGTTTATTATTTGATAACTTGGGTTTTGCTATACTATATATAATCTTAAATGAAAAAAAATTAGATAACTAATTATCATAAAAAAAGTTAGATAAGTAATTTATATACAGTATAAAAAATGAATCAGCTGACTGTAATAACTAAAAACACATCGCTTGTTATTTTTTTAAGTATTTTTCTAAACCACCATTTTTTTCAAATTTAAAAATACCAAATACACAGCTTTCATATGTCATACATAAATTCATACCGAATATGATTTCTGTTTACAATTTTCATAGGTTTATGAGTCTTTAAATTTTATTATACACATTGATTTAGCATTAATTATGAATTTATATTGCTCCTCTTGTCCTTAAAATGTAGAACCTTGTTTGTAGTACAATTTAAATAATAATAATAATAATATATAAACTATATCTTATATTTAAATTTGAAGAAGTATTTTAACAAGCTGGTCTAAAATTGACTTTTACTAGAAAGAATATTGTTACATCTCCTCTTATGATTAAAATCAATCCCGTCAATGTCAAACTCTGCCTAACTATTATAAAATTAGTCAAGACTTTAGAGTCAAGCATATACAACTGATTGATTTCATATATATATATATATATATATATAACAAATACAGTTATATATAATAACCTAAATAATCTTGAATAATTAGGTGTGTTGTAGCATGTAATGGGAAATTATATAAGATGTGACACAATATTTGTAAATTAATTTGGACAAAAACTAAATATGAGTTAATAGTTGAATAAAAATTAAAAATATAGAGAAGAAAATATATAAATAACAACTTTATAATTAAAATAAAGATGAAAAATAATTAAAATTTTAAGATACGACCTTAATTTTGAAAATTAATTTACTTTTAGATGACAAAGCAATTCTCTGCATCAACAAGTAAAATCTTGGCGTCTCACCTAAACAGATTATCAATTTAATTAAAAAAAGCTGTACTGTTAGTTTAAGAGCATGTTCTCTCAGTCATACTCGATGTTTAGCGAAAAAAGATGAGAAATAATAAGAAAATTTGTCATTATTTAATTAATACACTTTAAAAGAAAAAAGCAATTTACGATACAAATTAATTATTAGTAATTGTTTATTGATTTCCCCCTAACATTGAATCAAACGAATCAAATTATGATCGATGCCTTACCAAACAAATCAAGAACTCTAATCATAACAGCCTAACAAACCCATTTATAACACTTTTCAATATTGTTTTTATTCCTTATTTGATTAATTATTAATTTAAAATTTTATAATAGCAACAAAAAAATTACTTTATTATTTAATACACACATAAGTTTTCTTAGTACAGGCACAAACACTAAATATAATTATAAAAAAAATAAGACGCCATCTCAAAATCTTCCATTGTTTTTAAAGATTAATAATGACTTCATAACATTAAAATAAATATATAAAAATTATTTTTGAATTAAAAATGTTGAAAAATTAGAATATCTAATATATAACATGAAAAATTAAAACAGTCATACCATATACGCAAACAAGCAGACTTGTCCCCATTAAAAAGTGAAAAAATAATAGAGTTCAATATTAAAAACACTTATTAATCTTTCACAATGTAAGGTATGTTTGTGTGAGTACTGAGAAATTACATTTAACCTGTCATTAATGTGATGAATTAAAATAAAATTTAGATTGAACCCATGAATTATATATTTTAATATTCTAATGCCTTGCATTTATGAAAAGTATGTCTAATGCTGCTATACAAGGTTCCAAGCTATTACCGTATTTTTTTTTAATAATATGATCAATCATGTCCTGATTTGCATATTTGATTTGATTAAAAATTCTAAATACGGCAACTAATTAACAAGGAACAAAGGTCGCATTCAGCATCCGGGTGAAGTAGGTAACGCTCCACTACGGCCGACCACACGGCAAACAACAGTGGATGATTTACACGTCATCGCTGTGTCGGTAGCAAATAGTGTCAAAAGCGTAATTAACCTCCAAAACCAGTGGCAAAAACACGAACTAACACTAGCGGCCCTCCGATGTTTACGGAGCTTACTAGCCGGAGCCGCCCTATGCATTTATATTACAATGATATATTAATATTGATAAGGATTTCTTATTTTAAAAAGAAAATTTATCGAAAAATCATGTAAGTGTGCAACTCATTCCAGCAAATACATTGCATCTAGGTTTTTCAATAAAATTCAGATTTTTTATGATAAATTTAATTCTACAACAAGGGATTTTCAACGATTTTTTAGAATTTTTATATTTTTTATTGTTGGAAAACTTTTTAAATATAATTTTTTATGAAAAATGTTTTTGATATTTTAATATCTGTTGCAATCGATAGCGATTAATTTCCCGCGGCTTCTATCACGGCTTATGTTTGGTTTTGCCTTTTCTTTCCCTCCTAACACGCGCGCACACAGTCACTCTCACTCTCACTCTCACTCTCACTCTCACTCTCTCTCTCTCTCGGAGTCACTCTCTCTCACTAAAAAGAATTTCGTAATAAATTTTCACAAACATTTGATTTGATTTCTCTTTTTCTTCATCGATAAGATTGATTTCACTGTGCCTGGAGAATTTCGATTCCCGTGAACTCCATTTTGCTCTGCAAAGTACAAAAGGGTAAATGCTGCCTCCATTCCATCTCTATCTCTCTTCTCCGCTTGGCTCGCACTGAACCAGTCAGCCAGTGAAGCATTTGATTTCAGATCTCTATTGCCGATTCTATCCAGAGGAGGACGGGGAGGAGTCGGAGGAACAATTGGATTGAGTAATGGAATCGAGAGGATGAAGTTCTACATATCGGCGAAGGGGATAAAGAGAGTGATCGCGATATCGGACAGCGGAGGAGGAGCTGGAAAAGGATCGGAGAAGGCTAGTACGGCGGCGACAGCGGCTACTGCAGGAGGCCGCCGGATTTCCCCCGGCGCTGTCCTGCCTGTGGTGCTATTGTTCGGTGTTGTCCTGCTGTTTCTCTTTGTCAGAATCGCGTTCTTGGTGCTCGAATCTGCTGCGATTTGCTCGTCACTAGGTAATTCAAATCCTGCATCTATTCTTCTTTTTCATTTTTGGTTCTTAACGTATTCGTAGTGCTTTTCGTCGATCACCTTTGAAATTAGAGCTTCAGTCTTCAAAATATTTTACTCCAATAATTTAATTCTTAGATTTTTTCCAAGTATTTTGAATCTAATGGAAATTAACTTGGTAGAGTTTGGCAAAGGCATTAACGAGAAGAAAACGAAAAATATGAATTTGAGTCCCAAAAAGTTAATGGAGTCAGAGACATATAACGAAATCTTCCAGTTGGAGGTCGTTACTCAACTCGTTGTGTTCATGCTTTATTCGTTTATCTATTTATATTAAATAATTGCTAATTACTAATTCTAATTTTTTTTGTCTCCATCGTTCCGTGAATTTTTGACTTCTTTTCACCTTGCGTGCAATTACTGCGTGAACAAAAGAGCCTAATAAAAAAAGTGCATATAGATCCAAGAATACTTTAATTCAATTCAATAATATTAAATATGAGGGAATTATATAGAAATATATTTAAATAATTAAAAGGTACTTATCTGTACCAGAAAAAGAATCATAAGAAATTAGATCGTCTTGTTGAAAGCTTTTATTTATAGACGTTGATCAAAGTACAGGCAATAGTTAGACTTAATGTAATCTTAGTGTTTAAGTAATGAAATTCAGGTGTTATTAAATTTTTTTTATTTATTGTGTATTTGAAACTGTATTAGTGGAAATAATAATTGCAGATTGTGTACGATGGAGGTTTTTGGGCGAGAGCGACACGTCTCTGGTACGTAAATGTGACCCCCAACTACAATATTACTTTCCCATTTTTTATAACATATACAATTAAAAAATAATAATTACGTTCCAGAATATCAATTTAGTTAGAATTAGATGACTATCTTCAATAAAAATATCTCTAAAATTAATTAAAAAATCAAGAGTTTTAACTGTAAATTAAATACTTATGTCTAAATATAATTCTCAATTTGTAATTTAGATTTTTTTCTTGCCACTAATTACTTTTCAGAAAAATCTGTCGAAAATATAGCTATCATTGAAATAATATTTTTGGACACCATCGTCATTCTTATATTATTAATATGAAAAGAAGGTTGGCAAAAAATAGGAAAGGAAATTATCTCTCACTGTCTATGAAAAGACATTCTTATTATTTAATATGCACATACATAATACTTTTTGTATAGAACTGTTGATATAAAATATGAAATTTATACAAATTCAATTCTTCATAATAAATTACAAATAATGCGATTTTTGTGTTTGAAAAAGTGCATAGCTTGAATAATACACCATGCATGAAATGGTTAAAAAAATATATTTTTACCCACCATATCGATGAATATAATCAAATTTGGCACGAATAGTACGGCTATATAAGCCATTTTGCTAATATTTGTCTACATGCTCACATTAAAAAATGTATAATTTATATGGAGATTTGTGTTGCATTATATGGATAAATAATAAGACAAAACGTTGGCAAATACTATCATTCATAATTTTGCACTCTTTCACTTTGCTTTTACTTCAAGCAGTGGAATAAGTACTTAATTAAATGGACGTAAAATTATGATTCAGTAATTGGTTGTACTTATTGACATGATTTAGATGTAATTTTTGTTGTATGCATTAGTATATATTATCAATATCTTAATATAATCTTTTGATTAAGTCATGAATATGTCAAATTATTCTTGAAGGACTAAATACACACACACACACATCTTTAGTTCAAAAATTTATCAATAATCAATAACTATATTAAAAAAGTTATAAATAAATCGAATACTGTCATTTTCTTTAATTTTTTCCAATTAAATGAAATTTTGCAATATATAGGACACATCAATGCCTTGTCATAATTTTTGCCCATTACTCAACTTGTGGAATCTCCATTGCATCGAATTTAGTTAAGGTTTGCGTGATGCTAACGGAAATATTATAGGGAAATTTATTGGGAGTTCACAAATAAAGAAATTATTTAATAAATGGTCCCAATTTTAAAAATATTTATCAAAAAGTCCCATTGACAACATGAGGTGTTGTCAATACAGCGTATGATGTTGTCAATGTATAAGATCTCATGTTGTCAATGGGAACTTTTGATAAATATTTTCAAAATTGGGACCATTAATTAAATAAGTTCTTTATTTGGGACCTTCCAATAAATCTCCCAATATTATATTGAAGCAAGATAAAAATAATAAGACAGCAAAGGAAAAAAATAGATAGGACAGCTCAACCAGCATAATCCACAGTAATTTAAAAATTAGAATAGTCATTAGTCATGTTTACCCAATTAAACATACTTTTTTTCATGTGTCGTTTTCTTCCTCGCTCTTTATCTAAACTTTGTTATTTTTTATCGGCTATAAGTTCATTTTAATCCTTGATAAATAGAGTGTTGATAAATTTAATCTATAATATGAGGAATTGTTTACTAAATTAATTTTTAAAAAACAATTTGTATAAGTATTTTCAAAAATATCTTTTCGTCCATTCATATGTTAAAGTACTTTTCAATAAAATATACACGCCTTGGTGAAACAGTTAACAAATAGTAGGATTTAAATTTAAATAATTCCTTTGTTTTTTTTTTTGGTTGTGTTTTTCTTTTGTTCTGTTTTTTTTTAAACACCATGGCTATTCTTGATGCTATGCATGTGCTTATCTTAAGAAACTTAGAGATGAGCTGACCAGAGCGCTGCTAGAGGCGAAAGATGGTACTGTAAGTGAAGAAGGAGCTGAGTCGTTCAATGAGCTTGTGAAACAGATGAGGGCCTCTAAACGACAAGACCTCGAGGCATTCGTTTTCATGATCAAGGCCACGGTACACACACATAACTTAATTAGCTTTGAGAAAGTTTAATTATTGAAGTAAACAGTTTATTGGTTTCTCGAACCAGGCAACTGGTTGTATGAATAATGACAATGAAAATTCAAGATTCTTCAAGTTCTATGGAACTTCTCTTCAAGTTTTTTTGGTCTTCGACTCTACAAGTTTGTACAGGCTCACGTGAAAGTAATCCCAATTTATCTAGACCTGGACAGTCGAGGATTGTTTCATCACCTAGAGAGAAAAATATCCCATTGATACGTGCACATTTCGAAGTCTTCTCATGTATTGACTCCATTTCAATACATCCTCTTCTAACTAACACGTGATATTCTTCTGATCATCTCTTGCAGATATCACGAATGGAACGCAAGGTGCAATCAGCAAGACATGTGGAATCAGTTTACTGGCATCTAGCTTCACATGATGTTCCCAAAAGCCTAAACTGTCTATGCCTCAAGTTAGCTGAAGAATACTCTGTGAATGCCGTGGCCCGATCTCGCCTACCTCCGGCTGAATTTGTGTCTCGGCTTGTTGATCCTACCTTTCACCACCTTGTTCTTCTAACTGACAACGTCCTTGCTGCTTCTGTTGTTGTCACCTCCACTGTTGAAAACTCAGCCAACCCTGAAAAGATAGTCTTTCACATTGTCACCGATAAGAAAACTTACACTCCCATGCATGCATGGTTTGCCACCAACTCTTTGAAATCAGCAATAGTGGAAGTTAGGGGATTGCACCAATATGACTGGTCTGAAGAAGTTAATGCTGGTGTTCAGGAGATTCTCGAGACTAATCAATTGATTTGGAAGAACTATGACAAGAATATTAAAGAAAAAGAATTCAACCATAATGATCAAGAGCAAAACAGGTTCATGGAGTTTCCAAGGCCCAGCAGCTTCTCCTTGATGAATCATCTTCGCATTTATATCCCTGAGGTAAACATTTGCTTTTTGATTTGAAATACCACTTAATTAAAACTTAGATTTTTCAAGACCACGTTTGGTAGAAATGTTTCATGATTGATGATGTTTGTTTCATGATTCGATCTTTGTGGCCCGTTACAGCTGTTTCCAGAGCTGAACAAGGTAATATTTTTGGATGACGATGTTGTGGTGCAACATGACATATCTCCTTTGTGGAAACTAGATCTTAATGGCAAAGTCTCTGGTTCGGTTTTCAAGTCATCATCTCGTGGGGAAGAAACTGTTTTCCCTGGTAGTAAATACATCAACTACTTGAACTTCTCCCATCCTCTCATATCATCCAACTTCCATCGTGATCAAAGCGTATGGCTCTACGGCATGAACATATTTGATCTTGAAGCTTGGAGGAGATCGAATATATCTGAGACTTACTTTCAATGGATGAAACTTGTAAGTATATCTTGATGCACTTGATAAAGCTATTTAGCCCCAAAATTCTGCAATAGAATGGGTTTTGGTAATCTTTATGGTGCATCATTCTTGATGAAGCACTATAGTACTGAATTGGTAATCTGAACATTTCATTGTCTCTTTTTGAACTGACGAGCAAAAATTACCTGGTCTGCATTTTTTTTAATTTTATAGAGATTATATTTCAATTTGTTCGAATGTTGTGGACTTAGATGGTACTAGAATATTTGATGCGACTCTTGTGAATAGTAACTGTTGGAGAATAATGAAAACTTATTCATGCCTCCCAACTGAATAATGTATATTCAGAATTATTCAGTATCTCTATTATTTGATTTCACAGAACCTCAAATCTGGGTTGGCATTATGGAAACCAGGAGTACTTCCACCTGCCTTAATTGCTTTTCAGGGTCAAGTGCATCCTATAGATCCATCATGGCTTCTGACTGACTTAGGTTACCACCATCAATCAGAACAAATTAGTACAGAGAGATTGGAAGATGCTTCTGTGATCCATTTCAGTGGCCCTGCAAAGCCTTGGCTTGAAATCGGCTTCCCAAGAGTTCGGAGTTTATGGAACAGATATGTAAATTCCTCTTACAAATTCATCAGGAGATGTGGAATTACACACTGAAATCAACACAGTTACTTTCTTCTTCTTTCAAGGCTTCAATACATGTGTTCATCATTTTGGACACAAGGTAGGTCCTATTTTGTGTTCACCTAGGGATCATACTAGAACCTTGAGACCCAGAGACGAGGAGCTAATTAAAGCCGATCAATTGGGGTTCATTAGAACAAAAGCGTATGAGATCTGAGGGAAGAAGGTTTTGCCTTCAGTCTCTGACTTGTACGCTCACTGCACAGCATAATATAGTCCGATATTTCCATATGCATAGATACATATAGTTCAGCCATATATATATATATATATATAGATGAACCTTTCCACTGCTCAGTACCATATTAGAAACAGAATATGCTGTTAAGAATTATAAGATACAGTTACAAGCATCTTGATTTTTTTTTTGTGGGCACATATTATATGTAATTAGTAATTGTAATTTTCTGCTATTGTATGGCTGTAAATTACCTGCTTATAAAAATGCTTTTCTATAATGGAAAATTATTCTACTTGTATACTATCTTCTAATTCCTTTAATTTGGTACAGTGATTCCTTGCTTTGGAATGGATATTTTTACTTGTATCAGCTGCTCTGTGTATAAATAGTTCTTGGACTCACTACCCTATCGTTGGCCCGAAAAGCCGAAACCCTATTAGATGCATTATACTGTGCATACTTGGGAAGAACTTTTTTCCAACAGTACATATAAATCAAGACAAAACCCTCTTGAAATCCGTAAACCTATCTTGAAATCCGTAAATTCTTCTCGGAAATTGTAAACTCGTTTCTCCCAACAGATTTTCAAACACATCCACTATCTGCAGTTCAAGAGTTAAGGTGGAGATGTACGGGAAATTACTTAATAACGTATGCTTTTCTATTTGGACAAATTGTTTTATGCATTAGGAAGTTTTCATTTTGAAACAATATTATCCTAAAAGTTTTGAAGCAGATTAAAGTTGCCTTAATTCATTGAAAAACTATCGCTGATTGTGATAAGGAACATTGCACTTGAGTGAAATTTTCCCAAGACACATTTGTATCTTAACCCTATGTATGTGTGTGTATATATCTTATATAAAGATTCATTGCGACAAAATTTTGAAGTAGATATCTTCTAAAAAGGAGTGTGAATTCATATATGATTTGGGAAATCCTTTAATATCAAATTCAGCATATTATTTTCTCATATATTACTCGGAGTAAAGAAATGGACTAGCTGCGCTCTTCATGGTTTGTGAATTATTTATTTTCTAAACTTGTGTGCGCAACATTATTATCATTTGAAACACAAACAGATTGGGAAACAATAATTCACTTGACAATTGACGTATACATAAATAAAGCAAAATAAATACTTTTAAAATGCCTCACGTGAAATTAAATTTACACTGAAAGTTTAATCTTATATATTTCTTTAAATTATTTATGTAGGAGCATGTAAACGACCAGCCTGAGTCTTCTATGTTCAGGACAAGTTATTCATTTGATTAGTAAATTATATACTTTCATGGCATGTTAATCTGAACAAAACAGCGAGGAGGAGATAAACACTAGTTCTCATTAAAAGGAAAAAAAGCGACATAATTAATAAACGGTGTTATATATATGTGTGTGTGGCATATGAGGTTAGGGGCCAAAATGATGGTATTGCTTTACTGGTTCAGAGAGCAGTTAATAATGGAAATTCTAATTAATTATATAATTAAGGGCACTCAATTAGACAAGTGATCCCATATGAGTTGTTACGTTCTCCAGTTATATAATTAGACCCCAGTTACAGAGTACGTATCCAAATTGACGAAAATGAAGCTTGTGGTGAAACAATTTCCATTAATCTTTCTTCTCTATTATCATCATCAGCTACCTGAGCACCCAAAGAAAATAAATAAATAGTTATCAGAAGAGAACACACACACACACACACAAAAATCTTAAATAATTTCATACAAACGAAATTATACAAAGCAAAGCCATGAACTATAAATTAGTGGTCTTGCCACCAATTCCCCCTTGCGATAACCCTAATCTTACTCACAGTTATACAAAATGCAGCCAACCCACTTAGTTGAATCCATTCAGATGAACTTCACTTGAAGTATAAAAAGAGATAGCCACAAAATTAAAGGTGGGTCTCATTTTTGCTCGTCCAACATATTATCACTAGTAGGATTCGCTTTTTTGTGTTTATCTCTCTCTTTTCACTTTGAAAGTCACAGACATTGCTTAAAAGAGTCCGATCAATTGTTGAACATGTTCTTTGTTCACTTCAAACTCCAATTAGCTCTGATCTTTTCGTTCATTAATTTTTTTTTGTCGAGATTTGAATGTAAATTTTCCAAAATCCCCTTGGTACTAACTGAAGGATAAGAGCTAGTCGGAGTTTGAATTAATCCTAAATATATGATTTCTATATACTTCATCTCATATATTTATCATTTTTCTCAAACTATCATACTCCTTCAACATTAGTAACAGTCATATTCAAATAGTTACAAAATATGCTGTTTTAGAGAGATTACACCATATTTTTTACAATTAGCTAATTTACTCCAATTCCTTAATCTATCCAAATTAGCTAAATTACTCTTTATAATAATAAGGGAATGAGTAATTGTAGTTAAGTTGGTTGATTGTAAAGATGGGAATGAAGGAAATGCATAATGGTTATAAGTAACAACAACTTACACAAGCTGGAGAGCAGTATGATCATGACGAGAAGAATACTGATGATTATTAGAGGGCCAAGAGATTTACAGGGAAGAAGTTTCGATCATAAGGTGATTGTGAGGGCATGGCCTCACACACATCTCCCTGCTGCTGCATCACACTTGGTTGCTGCTGCTGCTGCTGTGTGGCTCTCTCCTGTTCTGCTATCTGCATCATGCATCACATCATATTATCAATACCTCATCAACTCTATAAATAATACTATTCCTCCAATTTTTAATATAAGATCCATGCTGGTAGTTTAATTTTTCCATTAAAATGGGTTTTATACTGAGGATCGGTGAGTAAATCTATGTATAAACACAAGCTCAAGCTCACACGCATGCATGGGATAGTGTTGGGTTATTTACAATTAATTTCTCTCCTAATATTTTATTCATGTCTCTTCTAAAATGCACACTCGTATGCATATGAACATAGGATATCGTCAGGTCAGATTTCTCTCAGGATCTTTTGATTTTGTCTTTTCTAGATATGCACGCAGTAGTAGGCCACATCTAGATGCGGACAAAATGTGTCTTGTACTCTCTTTCGATAGTTAATACTACCTTTTGTTCTTAAAGTTGAATGGGAGTTAAATTTGGTGTTAAGTCCAAGAGTTCAATCAATTTTATCTCTCAAATTTATAACATTGTTCTCAAAGTATCTTATTGAATGTATAAATTAAGAGGTTTCCACTTAAGGGTATTTTAAGAAATTCAACTCATATTTATTATAACTAACAAAATTATTTATTTTTTTATCTGTTTGAATTAGATATATAACTCTTATATTAAAGATTGGATGTAGTATAAGTCACTTATAACTAATTTAAAGGAACCAAGAATTAGTTGTATAAAGAGGTATCTGGAATAAAACGCTTAATGCTACGCAATAGAGTTGTTTTCTTTAGAATGAGACACACACAGGACTGGAGGGAGTATATATGCAGTTAGAAGGGACATGACATTTGATATGACGGCAACATGCAGTCCATACTCCATAGTGTTATTTATAGATTGGCATGGAGATGGCGGGAGAGAGAGAGAGAGAGAGAAGGGGAGAGAGAGACCTTTGCTCGTAGATAATTGTTATGGTTTTGAAGTTCCATTTCCTGCAACACATTCATACATGCATATATATATATATAATGGTCATATCAGTATAATAATCACATTAGAAGAGGCTGACCTATACAGTTATAATTTCAATATATATGAAGAGACTATTAGGCTGCGCTTGGCAAATGTATATATCTTTTAAAAGGTAAAGATGAAAAGAGTACCCGCTTTTGCATGAACTCGACTTCGGCGAACAATGTTTCGTGCTGGGAAAAAAAAAGAATTGAATGCTTCGTATCAGCAGTACAAATTTAGTACTACCTCCGTCTTTACAAGAGATGCTTGACATTTTTTTTAGAATATTAAGAAAGTAAATTAACAAATTTATCTATCATTTTTCCAACCTAATTTGCTTGAATTATAAACTAATATGATATATATATATATAAATATTTTAGAATTTTTGTAATACCTAAATAATTTATTTGGTTTTTTTATCACTCTAAAAAATCAACTGACTATTATATTAAAGAATAAATGTAGTAATTAATTTATCTCTCACGGTTAAAATCATATGAACTTGGATGCCCACGATCAATGCAAAGACGGTGGCAGTATATATATATATATATATATATATTATATCCATACATTCCCTTCCATTTACAAACTTGTAGTATAATAAAAATAGGTAAATTTTTCAAGTATATATGAATCAATATACCTTTCTAGATCTAACTCTGCTCAAACCTTTCTCTAGCCTTCCCTCTAGGTTTTTAAGCTCCTTCAGACTCAAGGAGCTCAGAGCTTCACCCAGTATGTGCCTGAAAATTCAAATACTTAACAACACTACTCACTCAATATCTCAATTATATATTATTGCCCAAAACACACACACACATACATACATATATATAGAGAGAGAGAGGCACAAACACACACATGTTCTTCATCATCAAAATGTGAGACGATGATGGAGAAGAAGAGATGAAGAAAGTGACCTGTTAAGATTCTGAATGTCGTGTATCTGCCTTCTTAACTTGGATGATTCTTGCTGATAAAACTAATATCAATAATATCCATATAAAATTAAGTTATTATTATTAAGGAGAATCAACGTCAATACTTTAGTTTTATAACTCGTACATGTATGTGTTGTGTGAGATAAATGTGTTTTCAGAGTATGTATATAGTACCTGGGTGTTAGCTTCAGCTACAGATTCTGTGTTTGAGGAAGCAGCGCATGCTTTCTTGTACCTTTCAATAGTTGCCCTAACACTGCAATTGCACACAACATCAACAACACAATCATCCATTAACGCTACACGCCCACGCGCACCCACACACACGCACACCGAATTTACAAAACAAGATGCAGAAACTGTAGATACATACATAGGTATACATTTTAACTAAGACAGTTTTGGATTGGCATATATACTAATCAAAAGTCTACTGAAGAATAACACTTGGAGTTGCTATCCACGCATGTCTGTACATGTGTGTTCCTGTAGATAATTGGTTGTCTCAGCCCCCCCCCCCTCCTCACGCACTCCAACTAAAATGACCCTTAATTTACCAATGTGTGGTTGGCCAAGGTGGTAGGTGACCCCTTAATCAGAGGTACCGAGTTCAATCGTGGGCATGGAAAAATCCCTCACTCAGATACCCCAAGGGATCTCAGTCAGGTTGGGCCGATCGAATTAGTCAGGTTCATGGTCATAGAATCCAAATATTGGTGGTTCCACTGGAAAAAAGCAGACCTTTAATTCATAGGATTGAACTCAAACTACACACACACATGTATATGTCTCCTAGAGGTGGAGGTCACTTGTCGCTTGCCCATAACTAAACAAAGTTGGATTTATCTGTGTGGATTGAAATGTGTATAAATCATTCAAAAAAAGAAAAAGAAATGTGTATAAAGAGTTAGTGTCAGTGAAGCTTTGATGAATCTGAGAAAGTGAATGATCAGACCAGAGATCAGCTGCTTGCAGCGGGCCAGAAAAAGCTCAGAATAGATCACAATTTCTTATACGCTCCTTACTCTTTCTTTCCCTTCTTGCCTTTGGCTATTACTTGTTAGCCATAATAATATATGTATCTCATTTTATATTGTGAACGAAAATGAAACACCTGATTCTCTGAACTTGTCTGATAAAGCATATTGACGCAAACTAGTGATATTGATTCATTTATACGATAAGTGTGAACCTTCCCATTCTACGAAATTTGCAACACACTTAATTATGGAGGGTAGGCGGGTCATTTATTTAAGTGTTGGAAACTTTTTTCGTACATATGAAAGCCATAGAGAGAGAGGGTTAAATTAAGTATAGATGAACCTGGAGAGAAGTTATCTTTCTCTTTTGCTATTCTTGGCAATATGATATCATAGAGTTCTACTTTTATCAGCTCGACCATCAAGAAAAAGATAATGGTAGATACACTAATTTATTTGACTTCTTTAGATATCTTTTTAATATTATTATTATATTCTGAAAAGTACATAACGGCATAAGAAATACTAGGGGTAAGAAAGGAGACACTACCACACCCTCATGTTTATATGAAAGGAAATGATTTTATATTTTATTGAAATATACTTGAACTCAGCTTACGAAAGAATTTAAACCCTAGACCGTATATGTTTTACATTTATAAATTCAAGAAATTAAGCAAAACAACCTTCACAGAAGTTATTGAATCATGGAGATAAGTGAATCGAGAGGAACCCTGGCTAACAAGGTATAGGCAAAATTTGTTGCCTTTTTCGAGAGAGAAAAAAGAAAAACCTAATTTTACTTTACATGATGGGTTCATGCTCATTTCTGCTGTTTGTACGGAGATGAAGAAAATTTTAAGGATGAAAGAGAAATGACTCGTGTATTAAGTAACCTCTCATTAACATTAATTAACCAGCAGGTAGCTAATTAATTTGAAACTTTTTTTTACAAAGAATTGAACTTATCTGCATCTGTGAGCTTCTTGTGAATCATTTTGTTGCTGAGATGAGAGGTGGGAGCTAAAATGTTTGGTGTAAACTCGTGACAGCTTTGTGTTATTGTAACAGACTTCGCTAGATTTGATAGTTTTAGCTAGGATGCGTAGAGAGAGAGAGACAAAGAAATATATAGAGAGAGAGAGAGTTAGCAAAATGGGAGATGCAAGATAGGATCTTGAACCTGCAAAATTTTCTTTTGGAACCCTAAAAGTTTCATATCTTATTTTGAGCTTTTTTGATGAAAGCTTCCAAATTATAATGTTTCACCTTAATGCCTATTTCCACAGATCTGTTTGAATCCTAGCAAGTGGGAAGAAGCCTTACAAAAGAAAAGGGAATATATGTATATAAAAAATTTGAATAATTGCGCATATTGTACGAATCAGAAAGCTCATGAAGGACAAAGAAAACAAAAAATGAACAAGAAAAAGAAAATTAAAGTTGATAAATTATTAAGAGAATTTACACGCTTTCGACTAAACATACAACACGTACGGTCTTAACTTTATAAGCTTCCAGTTAATCAAGCTGTTCCAACCAATTTTAGTACATATTTTTATGCAGTTTATACTTGAAAATCAAACATAATGTTATCACTTTAATACAGATAAAAAAGGTGAAAATCGAAACAAAACAAATCTTTCCCGGATTGCTCAAGCAAAGAAATAAAGAAAGAACGAACTTGAGAATATCAAATAGTTGTTCCCTAGATCTAAGGAAAGAACAAATCTTGAAGAACTCAAAGGGAAAATATGAACAACCCAGTACTTGGCTTTCAGAGAAGAGAGAAATAAAAGAAGAATATTGAAGAGAAATCGATCATATAAATAGATGTGTGCGTGTGTGTGTGGAGATGAGGCCGTGAAGAAGAAGAGAGAAATGAATGAACGGAACCTGTTATTGGCGTACTCGTAGAGGCGACCACGGCTAGAGAAGACGACGAGGGCGACTTCAGCGTCGCAAAGAACAGACAATTCATAAGCCTTCTTGAGTAAGCCATTACGTCTCTTACAGAAAGTTACTTGCCTGTTAGTTGTGTTCTCTATCCTCTTTATCTCTATTTTCCCTCTTCCATTCTTCTTCTGATTCTGATGATGGGATGAACCTTCTGCTACCACTTGCAGCTGGTTATTTGGATCCTCCATGGCCATACACACAGACAGGAGGGGGGATGTTTAATTTTTGGTCTAAGCTAGGTTTGAAGGAGAGTTATCTATTCTATTTGTGGTGTGGTGTGGCTATTGTGTCTAAAGATTGCAGTATAAGGAAAAGATGGTTGGCCAAGAAAGATGAAGACACGTATTTATGGAATCCAACATGACCCTCCAGCTATCACCCCCAGCTCAATTT
The DNA here is from genome assembly GCA_025593235.1 of Vachellia pachyceras. Lineage (NCBI taxonomy): Eukaryota > Viridiplantae > Streptophyta > Magnoliopsida > Fabales > Fabaceae > Vachellia > Vachellia pachyceras. Next base: position 3,424 of record JANTPZ010001536.1, on the reverse strand, counting down.
ATTAGCAGCACTGATGCTACTAAATATCTTATAACCTAGTGGTATGAAAACTCCTAAATAGGAAGTCACCAATTCAATCTCTTCAGCAACTTTAGATCGTTAATACCCGCTCCTTTAATTTAAAAAAATAAAGCAACACATGATTATGTTAAAGGTATTTTATCTTGTAAAACAACTAAGCAATCTGCGGCTCTAAAACTAGCCCAAGTCGTGGTGATTTTTATAACTTAAAAAGTGCGATTATAGAGATGCTAATAAATCACTAACTAATAATATTACTATGACATTGATACTTATTTACACACAGTAGTTTTTAGAGATAATTAGTCATTACTTGGAATGATTCTAACAACACATTCATATAATGTGGTCCCCCTAAAAATTAAAAAACTCATGATAAGACTTAGTGCAGTGTCATCAAAAAAATTATTGCTCCAATGAGTGTCAGTGGATATTCCTCCACCTATGCTGCTAAATTCTTCTTGTTAATTAACTATATATATATATATATCATATGGGTTTACAAGCCTTTTAAACTCAACGAACATTTATCTAATTTCTTCTATTACAAGTCACATTCATTATACAGAGTTCGAACTCACAGCCTCACATAATTAAGAAAGCCTCGGTAATTAACATTTATCTAATTAATCAAAGCAAGGAAGACACACATGCAGCAGAGAGCCCGGGGGTGTAAAAGAAGGGCCCAACCCTACCCTTGAGCCTTCATGTATGGGAAAAAGGGAAGGGGTGAGAAGAAAAAGGAGGGGAAGAGAGGTGTTTATGAAAGTGACATAGTGGATGATAATTTTGTGAGGGAAGATGAGAGTGGCCTTCAATCTGTTTTATTTTTTCACTCGAAAAGCTTCCAAGTTTTCAATGCCTCTTACACACACACCGTGCCCTAAACTGCAAATGTACATCTTTTTGCTTCTTCTGGGAAGTCTCAGTTTTGGCTTTTATTACTCTTCCAACCTCCATTTCATTTCTTCCTTCTTCACCCCCTCTCTTGCTATAAATGCGCATCAACAATTCAATGCCCTTCATAGATTTCTAGTCCAATCTTCTTAGAAAATATTTTGAACTAAAAAACTGAGAAGTTTAGATGAATTTGACAACTCTGTAAAGAACTAGTTTCATGTTAAAAATGCTTTTAGAACTGCTTATAAATTACCCATCAATAAAATTTTCAACAGTGTAATTCAATCTAGTACCCTTTTGTAGAGTGTCGATCACATAGTTTTATCCACTGAATTTGGTATAATTTTTTATCTTAAATATAGAAATTAATTGATATGTTTGCTTTGATTATAGCTAATTTTTCACTTAATCTACTCCGCCTTTTAAATTTATAGTTTTTTTAAATTATTCATATTTATTGCACATATTAAAGAAGAGTTTTCATATGGAAGTAGTTTCTTGTTACAAATGAGTAAAAGTATCTTAAAACAACCTATCTAAGTCTCATATTTAGAACAAGAGTAAGTATAACACATTATCCAGTCCACTAAAGAGAAATGTTATTGAGCTTCTTTGGACTATTGGTAGAATATATTTTTCTAATATAATTTACGGCACACAATGTAAATAAAAGGAGTTCTATCTCTATTTATATAAATGTGATTTTGTAATGTTATGATAAACAAGAAGATTAGATAAAATAAAGCCAAGTGATAAAATTTTTTACAAGTATAGATATCATCTTATTGAAGACAATTATATTTAAAGTATTGTTAGGTATTAAATATAATTAAATACGCTAAAGAAGATTTGAACCTTGTGCACGCAAACAATTTGTGTTATTCTCTTGAGCTAAGTGGCTTTACTTTCCCTTTTTACTTCATTTTAATAAAAAAAAATAACTAAGCTTGGTGTTACGTGATTCAATGGGGCTCTCTCACCACCACATGATGTCTTGATCATGATTTTGAATTTCGAAAATAATTAATTAGCTGTAATCCTTTTAGAAATTCAAGTCACTTTCATTATTTTCATTCCTCCCTTCCTCTCTCCTCCCATTCCTGTGCTTTGATTTTGATGGTCCCGCTAATTTTGAAAATCTTGATTAACTTTCAATTCAATGAGCTTTTTCATCAAATGCCTTACATAATGGCCATTCCTTGTGCCTACATTTAACATTTTCAAAAGTCCTGTGGACTCATCATTAATGGAACATATCTTTTTATGTTACTTTTTTATAAATATTTATACGATTTTAAGTTTTCATCGTACATATTCGGGGCCAACATTGATCGTACATGTTGAACCCATTCATCGTATGTACGTATATACTAGTTCTTTTCATTATCTAACCTACTTTAATAATATTATTATGACAGTTATAGCTAATTCCTGTCAATTTCATGTTATGTATATATATAGACATATAGCTTCATCTACATTTATATAGATATAACTCCCTTACTTGTAGTTTTAATTAACTTGTTAATCACCTAATTATTTGCATATATATATATATATACCTTAAAGTTGAAGGGATTTTCATGCATATAACTTAAAACTTGAGGGTTTATAACACATAAAAATATAATTTAAGGGGATACATATTTAATATGATTGAGGTTTATCCATACATATACAGTTTAAAGTTTAGACGTACGGGTTTGCTGTCAAGTTCTAAAGGTTGAATGGGTTATCTATTTGTACATGTGGTACAAAGTTTATGGTGCGATTTATGTAATTTCATCTAATATTATTATTTGGTTATACACGCAACAATACCGACTGATTTCTATAAACTCTTCGTCATTGTACCAAATTTAGTGATTTATTATATGTAAAATATCAGTTTAATGTCATTTTGTAATCAAAACTATTTATTCAATTGAATTATACAAGTCAGAATAATAATGTTTACCAAAAGTCTTTTGCGTGCCGTTATGAGACAGCTTTGCGTTTGAGGAACAAAAATCATAGCCAATTTGATCTTAAATAAACTCCTTTCTCTCAACGGAATTCTCAAACTCCTTTCTATCTCATCAAAATCGAAAAAGAGAATGTTAATTCATGAACTTCACCTACAAATGAAACTTCTTTCCAACATTACCCATATTTAAGAGTATAAAAAAAATACTACGTTAAACATTAAGTCTTCTCCTAGTGAATTATAATTAGGGATACTATTTGGGGAAAAAAAAGTTCATTAATTACCCACCAAGTAACTTATATTAATTAGGCTTATATTTGGGATGGAGGAAGTATATGCTATTATAGAATTAGGCTTACTTGATTGATTATTTGACTGTTATTATGTTGATCATCAAATGAGTGTCTCAAATAGCATCAATTAATTAGTTCTATCTTTTTTTTTTTCAAAATTTTCAGATATTTATAACTGTCTCACTATTTTCTGAAAATAGCTGTGAAATAGTTAAAAATGATGTATGATGTCTTTTTTTAAAAA
>JANTPZ010001535.1:0-19197 GCA_025593235.1 Vachellia pachyceras | reverse complement strand
ATACCTTCTTTATTCTTAACCATGTCGATATCGGAAGCTGCGGCGGAGCAGGCTCTGGTAAGCCATCGGCGTGAAGGCAAACTTTGAAATGGGGATTTTGATGAGATTGCAGGTAACTCTGCATTTCTGAAATTGAAGTAACGAGACGGGCAGGAATGGAGGCTTCTCTGCGACTGTGAGGTGAGATTGCTAAAGAAAAGTGAAGGGGCAGGGTCTGGTGCGTAACATGATAGAATATTCATGCTCTCGCTCGTCGCAAGCCGCACCTACTGTTCATTCTCCAGGCTTGTAGTTGAACCAGATGAGATCTTCGAATCAGAGCGATCAGGTCCTGTGAAGTTATATATTTTATCTCGATTCTTGGATGACATGTGATGGATAAGATTAGTCTAGATTAAAGAATGAATTTTTTTCAGGGTAAGTGTCCAATTTTTCCCAGGAATTGTTAGCTCATGGTTATTCGTACTAAATATTTACAATACTGATGTGTAATCGGTTGGAAATTTTATTAATTAACATTTTTTGTTCACGTCCTATTTTTTTTGTTTTAATCTATAGTATTAAAAGGAGTTAAAATTAACACTATTAGCTTATTTGTTTTACCCATGTGACACTTATTTGTTTGCCTCATGTATGTAGTACCTAGCCCCGCCACCTCATCACCTCAATTTTTCTCTGGAGTCCCCTTTGGGTCCTTGAGGATGATGCAGAAGAGGGCAGGCGATTTTGGGGACAGTGGTGGCGAAAATTGGATTCAAAGTCCACGTCGAATTATTAATAACTCCTCTGTCTCTCTCTCTCTAACCCCTATAGCAAACCGGCAAACTCTTTCAGTCATGTTTCTTACTGGGATTCAGTTGTACAGAGTAAAGATGCAAGAAGACAAGAAGATGAAGGTGAAGAAAGGTTGGCTGGCCGTTTAGGTGGGTTTGGCCGACAAAGATTGCTCCCTAGAGATTCCTCATCCATGTTTCTTATCTCTATCATCCCCTTGCCGTCCTTGCTCCGACGACTACTTCCTCCATCTTCGGTGGCGAATGAAGAAAGTCCACCCACACCCGCTACCCGACTACCTCCCTCACGTTTTGTCTTTCCAGCCTTGTTGATTCCTTTCCCCACCACCACTTTCTCTTTCTTCTTGATGGTGAGCATTCTGACTCGATGGTGATCAATTCATTCTCATCAATCATGTCATGTGGTTGAACTTCGGCACTCCTCTTTGAACCACTTTCTCTTTCTTCTTGTTAATAATTAACCCCCACTCTTTCTTGAAAAAATACAAGCATTGCATAATCCAGACTCATGCATTGTTGTTTTCCCACCCTTTGAATGGAATATGATTTTTTAATTTCATCACCATCTAGTTGTTGAAACCTGTGCGTCTGCATAATCCCCACGTTGAGCTGCTTCATCCACAACTTATTAATAGCATAGCTCCCTGTAGACTTTAGTATTTATGTTCCTGTAGATGATATTAATAACAGAAGCCAACCTTGACGTCAATTCTTTAGCAGAAAAAAAGAAATATCGGCATAGTCAATGAGGGGGAAGAGAAAGGGAAAGAAGATGATGAGCTGGGGGTCAGGATGCTATGTGGCTTCCACACCATCAATTTTAGTGAAAAAAACAGTAAACGTGTTGGTGTAAAAAATGGTCATATTGCTCTTTTTTAATGCTCATGGGGTGATATTGAGAACAAAAACGTCCAGATACTCAATTCTCCTGAATGAAGACTTCTCGAATAAAATTGAATTTTAACCTTTTTTTTTATCTATTTTTCCACCAAGTTTTTTAGACCAAGGGTGTTTATGAATGCATATACGTGCTGAAATTGTGGTGTGGGAGGGACTTGGCATGTTTTTGTTTTTTGAAAAAAACACTTGGCACTTGTTAAATCCATATAATCTCTGTAACCATTTAGCTCAATCGTCTTCCCTCTTCTGTTCAAATGGACTTTTTTTTTTGCCAGCCTGCTCAAAAGACCAGGAAATCAACTGAATCTCACACTTCCAATTTTTTTCAATGTTAGGTGATTCTTTAATCTCCAATTATAGTTTTAGCTTTAATAAAATGAATATATGTGAACGAAAATAAAACTAAGACGAAAAATGAAAATAGGAACGAAAAGGTAGCCAGCACTGGTAAAATAAGACGAGCATATATGACAGGAGTATTATTGAGAAGGAATAGGCATGCATGTTTAGTTGCAAATAATACTTCTAATCTCCCTGCCTACCCCTTACCCTCCCTCCCCCCCTCCCTCCCTCTCTATATTTTAAATCTTGCCAGAATTTTGTGGGTTTCAACAAGGAACATCCCAGTTTGGCTGTAGATTCATTATACAGAAACAAAGCTCAAATGAAGCCTTGCCAAATGGTTTAATTAAGCTCTTTCAATTTCAATTTATAAACGACCTAAACTCGATCCTTTCTATTTCGTGTTCCAAAAGCTGACTGTTGTTGCTTTTTTTTTTTTTTAAGGTTCCAACGTATAACTGCAAAAGGAGAAAACAGATTATATTCCCACGACAAACTATTCTTCTTTCAAAAGCAAGAAAAGAAAGGATTCCATCCCATTGATTATAGAAAAATTACATTGGATTGGAATATATCAGGATTGAACATATCTATCAGGAGGCTAAGGGATATGTTAATCCACATGCTTCACAAACTCTGGCTCAACACAGGTTCTGTGTTTCCTTTGCTGATCGCATGAACGAACAGAGTTTTTGATGTGTTCTGATTAAAACTAAATTATTCGTATCAGTTTGTTAATAATATTTCAAGCTTGATTAAAAAAAAAAAAACTGCTTGGAAAGGAAAGAATTTTCTTTTTAAAAGCTAAGGCTGGAACACAAATTAATGACCGACACTATACATGTACGCAACACATAGCTGGGCTTCTGCGAGAATATGTAGTCAAAAGGATAAAATAAATTAGGTGAAATAAGACAAAAAATACACACCTGGAACTTACATTTTTTATTCTAGAAAACCTCCATGATTGATTACTAAATATTAAAATATGAATAATTTCAGTTTTCAACTGACTCAGAGGCAACTACATGAGTACTTTTTAAGGTTAACTTAAAGTTAACCAAGTAATAATTTTGCACAAAAAGAAGAAGACGACCATTAAAATGTCTCTGATTAGGGTATTCAAATGTCATTAAACAGATTAGCTTGCATGTGAACTTTGCTTTGTAGTAGTGTTTGAAAATTATGCTGCCAAAAGCAAGAGGATCAAGAAAGCATCCTTTTTTATTCATTTAAACTTAATAATTAACATTCTGATTGATATGTGGAAATCATGTCCACTAAGCACAGTTCGGCCATTGAATTTGAGATCTGGTAATGGAAAGCACAACTTTGGCGGTCCTTATTCTCTCCATTTGGAAAACATAACAAACCAGCATAGGTGTCACTGCTTATTAATGAGAGGAACACTGTCGGTTTCCATATATATTAAAGACCCCATTAAGCTGACAATATAGAATCCTACTCTCGGAGAAACGCAACTTTGAGCTTTTGCGCATGCCTAATTAATTGAACCACGCTTTAGTCAAATCCCTTCGCAATCTTCTCTTCCTTCTTCAAACCTTTATTCCTCTGAGTTCTTTTGCGCATGCCTAATCAAGAAGGACGATACGATCTATGCATAGAATTCTGGAAAGAAGATATGAGGGAATGGGTCCACGTTGCGGTGGTGGCAGGCTCGTTGGGATGTGTTTCAACTCTTTTACTGGTATGTATTTGGCGATGGTGGTGTGATAAAAAACAGCGTAAGACTTTCGTTGAACCAGTTAGTCTGCAATCAGGCATTACTAGGTTCCATCAAGAGTTTGGTGGTGGGGTCTCTGGAAAACCTCTGTTCAACTGGTGTGATCATCCCTCGCTAGCTGCTGATGCTGTAGAGAACGGATGGTCTAGATTTGCTTTATCCGGCTACAACACTTGCGTGTCGTCGCCTCCTTCGAAAATAACAGGTCTTTTGGGATTGGGAGTGTGTGGTTCTGCTTCAGGTGATCAAGGAAGTGAAGAAACAGAGGCCGAAATAAGCTGGGAAATGTGTCAGGGATCGGTTGACTTCATGCAAAAGATAAGATTGAACCCTGCCCTCAAAAGGATTCATCCAAATAGTCCTTCTTCTGTGAGTGTTTTCTCTGTCATAAGGTCGGCTCTGCCTCTGCCCGGTCCTCACCACTCTTTCCCTCAAGAAGCTTACTTTGAAATTACGGTTCTGTGCGCTTCTGGTGCTGATGATTATGAATGGAATGGTAAGAACAAAGAAGGAGAGAGGATTAAACTCATCCAAGACAATTCAAATTCTAAAGGGAACCACATTGAAGAAATGAGGATCAAAGATAAAGATGAGGGAAAGCGCGAATCTGCCATGTTCTCAGTTGGGCTAACATCAGGACGCTTTGTTCCTTTGAAAGCTCCAGGAAGCTACCCAGGAAGCATTGGCTTCAAGTCAGACTGTTCTGTCTTTCTGGAAGGTAATTGTCAGGCCCTTCTTGTTGCTTTCGATCCGTTCAGTCACAGGCAAATTACAATATCAAACAAGAAGTTAATATTAGGCTGACACCTAACTCGTACACTAACACAAAAGGATGGTAATGTGCAGTGTAACTTAATCATTGACACGTATATATTATGGGCGTGTTGGTTGCAGGAATGAAACTGGTAATGGGATCGGAGAAGGTAGAATGGGTAGGCAGCAACAAAGTAGTAGGTTGTGGGTATGATCCGAGACTGAAGGTCTTCTTCACAATGGGGTCTGAGTTGGTGCATGTAATCCAGTGCTATTCAGAAGAATTTGGTGTACCATTGTATCCAACATTAGCTGCAAATATAGACATAACGGTATTGGTGAATTTGGGGCAAAGTGCATTCAAGTATGGACCTGCAAATGCTCAAAGAACGCCTAATCCATGCTTCATAGCAGCCTCTCTAGTAAATCCTCCTACTGCTGCACTGGGCTACGACGATAGCAAAGAGCTCTTCTCTATGGGAAGAATTGATTCTCAATGGCATCATATGGTTACCTCCAAAGGAAGCCACAATAATAATAATAACGACGGGGTCGTAGATTTTGACGATGAGTCTGAGGCTGATCTATTTGAAATCGTCTTGGATCGTTCCCAAAATGTCCCAACCTTGCACCATTCTAGCTAGATTCAGTGGCTCAGGTTTCTCATCATTTCGGTGAGGTTTCAGTGCAACCATGAGCAGCTTCAGATGCTTTATTTCTGGCTAGCTTCAGGCTCAGGTTTCTCATCCATGGAGCAATTTACTGTCATCCATTGCGAAGGCTCTAATTTCCTTGTCTTCCACGTACTAGCCAATGGTCATATAAAATTTAATCCTTCCCCTCCTTCTTCCTATCAATTTTTCTGGGGCTGATCTGTGCAGTGGAAGAGAACAATCGTTCCCTGTGAAATTTGTTCTCAGAGGTTTAGGAAGCAAATGGGATGCATTCCGATGTATAAACCATCCATACGTATTCTCTGCTGATTTACGTGGATGGTGACAACCGCACAGACTCTTGAATTGTAAGAAACTTGAGTTGGAAAGGAGAAATTCGGTTTTATCAACTTGATTGTTCCATGAGCGGTGTAGGAATAAAAACAAATTGCTCGAATTTCAACCTCATAGGAAGGACCGACCATTACCAAGCGGAAAACTCCCAATCCTATCTTTGCGAACACGCACACGCACACACGCGCGCGCGCATTACGATACCGATGGGGCAACAAATTGAGAAAATAAAAAAAGAATCAGAGGCTTATAGCGTGTTGATTATGGTCAAAGACTAAACAAATGGAAACATTGGTTATTGCCTGCATGTCACAAAATAAAGAACACAACTGTAGTCATATTACTTCATTAACGGACCTTAGGCACGAGTCATGACCGAACATTAGGCCACGTTTAATTCCCAGAAAGCAGACCTATGGAAGGATTTTTCTTTTTCTATTGCCATCATCTTTCCTCTAAAGTGGAGAAAGTACTGTTCCCACCCTTCATTTTTTTCCGGAAGGGAAGAGCATTCTTGTTTTTCTCTTTAATTATACCATCATCTAATATCCGAAGCTTGTTCTTAATTACTTAAATCAAGCATATGAGCGTACCGCTAGACAACTCAGTGTTGGCTGAACGTGAAAGATTCAAAATTAACTTTAGAAGAGAATTCTTGGATCGAAGCCAATTCATCCGTTGAAGTCTGAACAGCAAGCTACGGTGGCCAGTGAGGAAGGAAGTTTTAAGGCTGAAGCCAACTCACTCACTCGTCCCCCTCTGTGATTGGGCAGCTCCATCTCCAACGGTGACATAGAAGCTATGTCCGCTAGAGCACAAACTCGAATGTGCCTACGGAAGCACTTCTTTCTGGTGGGTAACTCTTCTATTTTTCTTTCAATTGAATTATCATTTTGTATATGGTTTTATGTATCTGCCTGGCCTTTTCCATCAAGTGGGTTTTTTTCAGAGAAAACTGAAAGTTGAAAAAATGTAGTTAAGGGCATACTAATCTTTTTAGTTTTATTTCTATCTAATTAAATCAAATATAAGAAAAAAATTCTTAATATTGTACCAAATAAATTTACGAAAATCATCATTCTACTCTATTTTCAATATCATTTGGGAAGAAAGAGTGCGACATCTTGTGGATGTTGTTCATTCTTGGGCCTTTTACCAAATGCTCATTAGAACTTAGAAGCCACGCACCCCTCATTCTAATTTCCGAAGTCATCCGGCAACACAAATATTGATGCCATGAAATATCTAATTTTAAAAATTGCATAAATTATCAACAACTACAGAAACCTGCATTTCAAAATTGCTCAACAAGCCATGGACGGTAATTGATGTTTGGAAGTTTGAGTACATACAGGACAAGGAAAAGAGAATATGCCACGTTCAATTACGAACACCCAGCAATAGTGATGCAACCCTCTTCAATGATTCAGATGCCTTACGAAGATCAGATTCTGAATGCGCTGCAGAAACAAATAATCTAATTCCAACCGGCAATCGACATTTGTCCAACGTTGATCTCTTGGAAGTGACCACAAACACGGAATCTTCTTTCAAAACCTGTAAATAAACATCCATTAGGCACAACCAGAACTGGTGCAGAGGCATTGCATTGTCAAACAACATTCCTTACCCGCTCGGCAATATCTTCAAGCAATGACTGGTCGTCTTTCATGGAACCGGTTGACTTCTCTAATCTCAAATAAACAATTGGCGACTCTGGATCACTTGCCATTGTTAACCCTGTTATCTTTGATAATCCTGCAGTTGTAGTCCAATGAGTCTCACATACAAAAAGATAAGATCAATGGTCCACACACACACACAAAGAGTACTTTAAACGGTCAGATATTATGTAAAATCTAGAAGGTGGGCACTATTCTCTGATAAAAATTAGTTAAAGAGCCCAGGAGGGTTAGTCCAACTGGTTGACAAGGGGAAGGTAAGGCGCCTCGTACCCGCCAAGTTTTGGACTCGATCTCTGGGAAGTCCCATCTCTGGGGCGACCCCGGATTAGTCTGCACCCAATTGAGTATAGGATACCGGGGATTGAATTCCCAAATTTCCCATTAAAAAAAAACTAGTTGAAGAACTGGTAGGGAGAGACGGAATCACCTTTCCGCAATATGGTAATATTTTTTTTCAACTTAGTAATCAGATTGGGATTTTCCTCCAAAAGGTCAATAGCTGTAATTGCAGCACTAGCAAGATATGGGGGAAGTGAAGCAGAAAAGACATAGCCAGAACTGCTCAGTCGCTGCCAAGACAAAAAAAAAATGTTAAAATATCAGCGCTTTAGAAAGGGTGAGAAATAAACCCTGACATCGAATGTATGCTGGATGGTGGAAACTCAGGTGACACATACTTCGTCATACAATTTTTACACGCAAAAGGTTATATTCAGGAAGATAAAATGGAAGGAAAAGGATGGGAATAAATCTTTGATTCTCTTACTTCCGCTTAGTTGTCATAAATTTATCAAACCAATAGGTTTGATAATAGTGTTATCATAACTCTTACTAATAGTGCTATCATCAAACAAGACACTTCCATACTTGGTGATCTATAACTCTTGCATTTCCAGTGCAGAATCCTCCTTCTGAGGCTAATGCATGTCCCATAGCAGCAGTTATAATATCCAACTTCTCAACCTGCAATGCATGACACCATACATCACAACCGACATTGTGGTTTAGAATATATGAACACTCGTATTCAGTGCAATACACCTGCACCTGGAGGGAAGGAGGAAGGGGGGGAGGGGTCATCACATACCGGAACTTTATAAAATTCAGTGAGACCTCTTCCAGAACTTCCAAGCACACCAATTGAGTTGCTCTCATCCAACAAAACACGAAAACGGTATTTTTCCTTCAATCTAATGATCTCATTTAAGGGTGCAATTTGACCAGAATTCTGAAAATTGTATAGAAAAGAAAAGGTTGTTAGCAGGTGTGGGTCAAAACATGAATAGCGTTCATCGACTGGTGCTAGTACAGCAACTGCTGTGAAAAGAATTATTGCAGTAGCTTATGAAGAAGAAAGACCAGGCAAGCAGCAATGTTTATTGAGACAATGAAAATGTGATGAATACGTATCTAATTGCAACAGTTATTATTCCACATGCAAATTTAGTATTCATGCCTCCATAAGGACCATTTGAAGAAGCAAGAATAAACAAAAAATTATTAAGGAGAACAAGGCAGGGTGATTGGCTTGAAAAATCAGCAGAAAAGGCTGTTTGAATCTTAATCGAAGCATGTTTCCTGCTAATCATCCCATCCCTTCTGTGGCTAATGAATCTCTTTATACTTGTACCTTGATTGATGAATATAACACACCAACCAAAACATTGAAATAAGGCTTAAACTTGTTAATTCAATCCTTCATAGATACATTCCACTCGCAATGGCTGATCATCCCACTATCACTGTTAATATATATCAGTCATTCATATAGGACGATTTACAACATGTGACAAGAAGCCAGCAAAGCAAGCGGACGCCTGTTCAAAATGCTAGAAGGTACATCCTCTTTTTACGATGACTGATTATGTAGGATATATAGATAGAAAAATACAAGTTAGGAGCGTAAAGCTAAGGTGGAATGCATGATAGACAAGATCTACCTGGTAGACAGCTTCAATAACAATATAGCGCCTCACTTTCTTGGCTCGTTTACTTCCTGTACTAATTTTCTCCAGAGTTTCTCTTAAAGAATCCATGTCATTGTGCTTGAAATACACCACTGTGCTTCTAGAAAGATAAAGCCCATTCTGTATGCCCCAGTGGACTCCTTCATCCCTGTAAAAGACCCCCTTGTATGCAAAAGTTAAACCCTTAATACAATGAGAACTAAAAAATAAAGCTTCAAATGTGTGCCAAAGGCTGCCTCAGATAATCAGAGAGTTTATCACATTGACATTTTAACGAGGGCTTTTAACTGTCATGTCGGTAGATAGAATCAAATTCAACTCTTACTTTATTATTATCAAATCAGCATAAAGAAGCAGAAGAATTGAGAAAGAAACCGCTTTGGCCAAAAAAATTGAGATAAACTGCTAAGCTAGCACATCGGCAATGTTTGGCTATCACTGCTCTCTACAATAGTCTAAAAAGGCTGAAAAACCGGATAGAACCATATAGTCAATAGTCAAAGACAGAGTTTATGCTTACACAACAATAATATCTCCTTTTTTAGAGAAAGCAGGAATTGCACTGAACATGGTGGAAAGTCCGTAAGAGTAGAGAATTGAATCAGGGGTTCCCAAAAACTTTGCTATTCTGGCTTCACAGTCAAGGTGCACATCTGGGGAAAAGAAAAGTAACATAAGAGAACAATCATTTACCAGCGAAGAACTTTGTTTTCTAAATGAACATTACCAATCGTTCCATAAAACCCACGAGGACCACAAGAACCAACGCCATATTTCTCCATAGCAGAAGAGCATGACTCCTGAAATAGAAAGATGCAATTAATGCACTGTATTGTAGCAGAACTCAAAACAGAAAATTATCACTGGTATGAGGAAAATTAGCTTACAAGTAGCTTCTTATGACCTATCAACCCAAGATAGTTTGCTGAAGCAAAGTTCACAACTTCTTTACCATTAATAATGGCATGTGGCCCTGCAGCACTGCAAGAAACATAACTCATCTCACCAGCAGGAAGATGCAGATAGAAAATTGCCTGTTTTTCCCTAATAATCCTATAGCTAAACTTAACAAAATAAATGCACATCATGACATTTATCTGTGAATACTTTGAATCATCTTATACACTCAATCAACAAAGCAAACAAGAAATACAAATAAAATATATGTCCAGACATATAAAAATCATTAAAATCATTAACATAAATCAGATCTCCCTCAAGAAAAATCACTCACCTTTCTAGCACTGGTGGTTCATACTGCATCTCTTTACTAAGATGAGGAATAAGGGGTTCTGGAACCCATTCGTCGCACAGCTCATCTATTTCCTGCAGATATTAGGCATGTACTCCAATAATGCTAAGGTCATAAAATGATGAGTCATTAGACTTTCACCAGTTTTTTCTTTTTTTTTTGAAATATTATCTTGAAATGCACAGTTTGAGGGTTTCAACTTTCAAATCATAAATAGTCACTCAATGGATTAAGTTTATTCCCGAAAATAACAATATAATTAGGAATTCCCCATGGACAATAATAGCACGATCTACTAATGTCCATCTTAGCATTGCAGCATTTTCTTTCTAAAGAGTCGAGTGCCACCCTACTCAAAAGCAGTAAGTGATGTACAACAATATGTAATAGAAAGCACATAAATATGAACAAGCACCTTCTACAAGATGATAGAATAAAAAATTACCAGAAGTCCATATAAAGCACATTGAAATTATTGAAGGACTTGGTTAATGAAAGAAAAATGAAAAATAGGCATGAAAGTTTGAAACAAAATCCTATTCAATTCCCCCACCAAGCATTCAACATCTTCACAAATCCATCGATTGCATTTCCAATTCAAAAAAGAACAAACCAATATGGCATTCAGATCTACCAACCTTATACCAGACCTAAACCTCCAATCATAGTTCCGTTAAATACATAATAGATCATGTCATCTAAACAGATAACAACTGCGGGAACAATCATCCCAAAAGCCCAATGCATCAGCAATGAAGCTATTAATCAGCCTTCTGTCAAGCGCAAGTAGTTAATCCCAGACCTTACAAAGAACTTCTCGTGACTCATGTATTAGGAGTTTAAGACCACTCAAAGACAAATCATGAGGGAGCAGTTCTGCAGCGAAGCTTCCATCTCAATGTACAGGAAACCCGAAAAATTGTCAAGCTTGGGAATTCCAGAAAGTTCACAAATGATGACAAAAGATACCCCTACACTAGATCACTTGAACCACTAAAACCACATTAGCCAAACTTCTATATAAACTTGAAATTATTTTGAAAAATTTAAAACATTGATAGAACAACTATTCGATTACATAACATACTGACACTTGTTACACACGAACATAATAGGAAGAATCCCCCAACAGTTAAAGAAGGGGCTAAATTAAAATTTATTTTCCTGAAAATCACAATTTTATAATCTACCAGATGTCAAAATTTTGCACACAAAATATTTATATGGGCCTCGTATAAACTTTACCTTTGCGCAACTGAAACTTTCACTGGTAAGCAAACAACAGAAGTAATAAACAAATTCAAAAATTTCATAAATAAACGCACACATAAACACATGCAACATTTAATAAATTGAAAAAATGCTGTTGATCTAACCTTTTCTGTTAAGGGCCGTTTAGGAGGCTTGTAACTTTTTTGGGAAAGCAGGAAAATGATGACGGCAAGAAGAAGACCTTCCACGAATAAATGTCCTTCAAAGAGAAGATAGCAATAACGGTAAATCAATTGATCATATGGTAATTAGCCATCAGGTGAACATATTTCAGTCAAGGATATGAAATATTACCGCCAATATGAAAGCCAAAAACAACAGCTCGTGCAGAAGGAGCGTCTAAAGCAAATGTGACCCAATCTAATGTGGTATTCAAAAAATTTAGGACTGATGAGGCCATCGTATTCTCAATATCTCAAGCCTTGAACGCCATTCTTTGACAGTAATCCTGCCAGTCAACTTCCCAGACACTCAAAGTACTGTACTTTATGAATCCTGTAGATATATGCTGCATACACCAAGACAGTTACAAATCTATTAGTTGATCATAAACACATTAAACAATAAAAAATGCGGCAGTATGAAGAACAAACAGATGAGGAATTGAACATATAGCATAGCCACTACGTTTTAAAAAAAACATAGGTTTAAATCTACAGCATAATTTGCAGGTGAAGTGACACAAATTCTTTATGGATGAAAAGTAAAACTCCTCGAACAAACCATCTGATACCCAGAGCATTTCAAATCAAAATGAACCCCTCCCTCTAAAGGAAATGGAGTCCGATCAGATAGAAGTTCATATATCCAGGTGAAGTTGAGTTCAGACCATTCATAATAATAGCTTAGATTTTCATCAGAAGACAGAATTAGAACTAGAATATTAACAGAAGATGGTTCTTTTAGGAATCACATCAAAGCAGGGTCTGGGTGGGCAAGGAGCACAGGTCCAAAATTTACAGAAACCGTATATGGCATAACGGCACACGAATTCCGCCACAAGCCTACATCATCACTAGCGCTTCAAAGTAGTGTCTCCAAAAACGAGAGCAAATAAGAGTATAGAACCGGCATTCCACACGTCGAAGGCCAGATAGCGGCCAGCCAAGAACCATCCCCATTCATCGAGATCAAGTTTGTCTACATAAAACTCGAAGCTCCTTTCCTAACACGAATATAAACTACCCCAATTCAATCCATAACCAATTATGCCAATTTACGTGCACCGGGAAACGTAAGATTACGGATGTTGGCGATAATCTCCAGAGTTTATATTTAGTGCGATGCATGCTTAAAAAACAGGAAGGTGTAGAGTTTTGGGGATCCGCGTGCCAGAACTGAGAAGATACCAATAGCACGAAGCAAACAATAGATCCAGACGAACGCCAGCACTTTCGTCGACAATGAACTTACCTGAGGAATGTAAATGGGTAAGACAGGAAAGGCGGCTGAGATACGAGGACAATCCTGAGTCTCCTCCTTCCTTCGATATTATCGCATTCAGATAACAAACGAGAGAGGAAGGGTCAAACGGTTATATGATTTTGCATTCCCTGGATCTTTCCTCCCTTAAATATGCTAAAATGTTGATGCCGATGAGGCCACATCGCCAATCGCTCGTTGTCATGTCACGTTGCCTCTGTTTCAAGAGTTTGATAAAAATCTTGTCTTTTTTTTTTTTGGTTATTCGTGGGGAAAAATAAATTGACACTGTTTATTTTACTGTTATGCAATTTTTTGTTAACAACTGTTATGCATGTTTCATGGATTACATGAAATTCAAAATCATGATATAATTCATGATTTATTAATAGCAAAGTTTGAGATGAGTTTTATAATTAATTAACAAGCTGTGCGCGAAGTTAGTGACTTCTTTTTCTTTTTTTGGCGAATAAGCTCTAATGGTGTTTTTGGCTATTATTCAGTGTGTTAGGATACTCCATTGGGAGAACGGACACAGATTCCAAGATAAATATGTGAGATGAATTTTATCTCGATAAACGTAAGAATGACTTTTAGATGCCCATTTCCAAACACAGCCATTGACTTATGACTCTTCAATTCAGGAGTGACGGCCTGGCGCTTCGTACTTGGCCTCCATTCTGTCTTCCTTCTCTCAGAGAGTTGCCATTGAATTCTGGCATTACCTTTTAAGGTTTCTACGATCATGATAATGATAATGCTTAGTGATGCTCTGAATATCTGAATTAGGTGAGTGTTTGTTTGGGAAACCCTCGTAGTACTTATGAGGTAAGTGTTTGTTTGGAAAACCGTCATAGTACTTTCACATTTGTTTGAAAAATTCTCAAATCACTTTCACATGAGTTAAGACAAAACTTACTTCACAGACTTGCCTGAAACTTTGTAAAATCACTTAAAATAAATTAATTCAAACATTTACTAAAGAAAGTTTTATGTCGGAATGTAATGTCATCTCAAATAGGCTCTTGCCTTCAATGGAAGAATTGCCATTCACGTGAATTATGAGTGAGGTACTTTCACATTCACTTTGTGATAAAATTAAAACATCTCCAATCACTATTCACATCTTAAGATTCGTGGCAAGTGACAGAGAGATATTTAAGCATATATACTTAATATATTTCTTTTAAATTAAAGCATAATTAAAAGTGAGTTAATGACATTGATAGGGAAAGTTAATTATACACAAAGCATGGGAATCTATTCACACCCTTCAAAGGATTGGAGGATGTAACCAACTACAGTGGACCTGTCAATAAGCTCTTTTGCTTCACTTCCTTTCCTTGTTGACGAAGCAAACAAAAACCTTTTGCTTCACTGTTGCCTTTACACACACACACACAATGAGAGCTTTTTTTTTTCTGTTGAACAATTATACGTGATTCAAATTCTAGTACATTTGGCATCATCCACCCTCCACTCCCTCTCTCACAGTTTCACTCATCTTAGCTACCGATTCGTAAGCTCTTGTTTATTGTTAGCACCATGTGGAATAAGAGATCGTTAACGCACAGTCAAATTTCTTGTTTGGCTTTTGCAGAAACCTTCTCTCTATACCTCAGCCGTTTAGGCTTATGGCTTTAATATATAGACACGGTGATTGCCTCCCCTTTTGCCTCTGATCGAATGAATGAATCCATATAAAGAGCTGAATCAGGTTGTTCAAAAGTATATAACGATGCCCTATTCTCAAATAATCGTTTAGTCAATAATGACAATGCACACGCCAACAGATCGGATTCACCTTGTCTTTTGTGTGCGTCGATGTGTGCTTTGGTCACACAGGATGATTATGTTATGGAATCATAATCATATTTCTCAGTGAAACCGTCAGTCCTTCTTGATGATGCACTTGAAATGGGTGCATGAGCCAACTAAGCTGTTCTAAAGACGATCCAAACTAGTTCTGGTTCCAATGGCATTCATAATGATGATTATTTTTTGCTTATTTGATTGGTGAGAGATATGGCGGGGAAAGGAGCTGCTACTATGCTATAGCAATTTAAGATAAGCGCAATATAAAAATTATTGAAATTATTGCTATTATTTACATTATGATGGAAGATAACTGCGAAACATAAGTTACTTAAATGCATACATGCCTAAGAATCATACAAAATCCGAGACTACCATGGCCCGAATCCTATCAATAGGATTCATTGCTCTGCTCGACTCTATTATATCGTCAATCACTATGGTATACAGGATTCAAAGACTACCCCAGCATGACTGTTCCAAAGACCAAGGCACCGGATAGTCATGATTACATTTTCAAGATGTTCCATAAATTCCTCTAGCATGTGCTATCATAAAAAAAAACTGAAACCTTCCCCGTATTAGGAAGTAGAAGCCAACTTCAGCATGGTGACGATGCATAGAGAAACAAGGCCACAAGGCACCCTTTTGCCAGAGTTAGCAACACCAGTAAGCATAATGCTCCTCTTTGCGGTGGATGCTAACAAGTCCCCCACATTTCAAACAGATGAAGCTACTGCCGTCTGAACTAGCATCCAATACTACTTGCGTCCTCCCAGTTTCCGCCAGTATAGATGTCTCGTGAACATCTGGAATAATCGATGGGCCAGAAGTGCTATTTGCAGATGTTTCAATAGTTACAGGCAAAGCTTCAGCAATGGCACACTCAGCGAACAAAGAAGCCAGCTGATTAATAGCCGCATTCTCTCGCAGTTTACTTCTATACAGCTCACGAGCTTGGTTTAAGAACTGAAACACAGCTTCATCCCCACCTTTGCTCTTCATGGCAACTACCACCTGTTCCAAGATAGGTAACTATCAGCCAACAAAAAGGCTTCCAGTTTTACAGCTTTAAAATATGTTTTCTACTTTGCCAAGCATTTTACAATTTTCATAATAGAGCTTTATGTTTCACAAATTACAATAGACGACCTCCTTCATTTGCTTGAGTAGCTTACTCATCGCCATTTAAATTCCAGAGCATAGTAGCCAAAATTAAAATTGGTTCATTCCCCAAGGACAATGTCAAAACCAAAGAAACAAAATAAAATTGCTCACAACTCATTCCCCCAAGGCAATATATACATTTATTCGGCAACTAATTATAAAGTACAACAAGAACAATAGTCACACTCAAAGCTAAAATGTAACTAGCACAAAATTACTAAAAATAATAACATGAATTGTTAGCTGTCCACGACATTTGGATAAAAAAGTATTGGAGCAAATAATGCCCTACAGAGGGATGACCTGACATTCTGATAATGCACCAGTTATTTGAATAAACACTGTAAAAATCTAATAACCCTCCGTCTTCAAAAATGCAGAAGTTAACTTCCATAAAGGTTTTTGTTCTACTCGAAATCATATTCATTGTCTAGCGTGTACCAAAGATCTGGAAAATATGTATTCAATTAGTGCTATGTTGGAACTTTAGAACTTTGGTATCTGCTCTAAGGTGAAAACTTATGGCACTAAATCAGATCAGACGTATTGTCATTCTTACAAGCATTTGGAATGATCATGCATATTGGTGGATAGAACCTAGAATGCGCTACAAGTGAACAAGAATTTTCTTCCATCCCAAATTAGAGTCTCTCGAAGTCCTCAAAATCAAAGCTTTTTAAGCCCTCGTGACACTGTCTACAAGGTAATCTAAGAATGTGATATTCGATTCGTAGTCACGGTTATTCCGAATCGTTGTCACTATTCATCCTAAATTGTGCACAAGGTTGGCATTCTAATAGAAGGCTTTCAAGATATTGTACTACATCACTTACGTCTGGCAAAACACCACCGTATCAAACAGCCTCAGACATTTCTTAATGCATTCCTGGCAACCCATGATATAAAAATTATTTTCCACATTTTTATTGATATGACTGTCACTTTTACCCTAAGTTTGTCTCGCCCAAGATATCGAACCATAACACACTGATGAAGTCCAGTTACCAAGTTCAAACGCTCAAAGAACGGTGTGGTTGTATGAAGGCTATCGAAATCATAATGTCCAATCGTGCCTTAGATGAGGGGTAAAATCCATTCTTGTAACATGATAATCTACTTGAATGTTACAGTAACAAGAGCCTCGGATGTATGAAAATCCTTTCAACCGATGGCTCGAAACAAAATTCAAGAGCGCAATTCTTGAGCACGAACATTAATATCAGATAAGCAAAGAAAGGAAATTCTCCTCTCTTATATTTATTGAGATTGGAAGAAAAACGGAATTATAACATAAAAAGGTAATAAAACGTAAAGCTTCAAAACTGGAAAGAAAATTAAAATAAAATGAGCAGAAAAATCAATCGGCAGCTGGAGAGAAAAGAAAGAAAATGGTGGTTTGAAAGAATGTGTGGAAAAGAATAAAGATTACCGCATTGAGAGCTTGGGAAGGCTTCCCCTGATCGATAAGCTGGCGTGCCATTTTGAGTAAATCTCGAATGAAGTCGTTATTAGAGGGCACCGCCACCTCCTGGGGCGACGCTTTGCCCGCGTCAATCATATCGGTGTCCATTGGCGGCCTTCAAGGTTCCTCTTCAAATAATCTTGCTCCAAATGTGTGGGCTTCTCATTCTAGTTTCTGGAGAGAATCTAAATGTTGTGACTGTCCCGTAAATATGGTATTTAATTTAATATATAATAGTGAATAAATATAATCATCCTGCCCTTCGGACTCGTGAGGTCATTCTAGCAGATTCTGCTCTGCCATTGCAGTTGGCAGCCTCGTCCTTTTCCTGGGAAACGCGGACGATGGGTATGCTTCCCTCAATCTGGGCTTAGCCCATGCTCTCTGGCCCAAAACTAAACCCATTCATTTAGCCCATAGGCCATAGTCTAGCCGACGTCGTATTTGCGTTTGAAAATCCTGGAGCGAAAAGATGTCATGATCGCAATATTGTGAGAAGATTCTTCTGTGTCAAATTCATTTGACCCCCAAAAGAGGCAAAGTGTGGGTGTGGCTAATAAATTTAAGAAACAAACAGCCATTAATAATTAAGTCGCATTTTATGTTAAGAAAAGGAAATTCTCTAACAACAATTTCGAAGATTTGTGACTACAAATTCTACAATATTATATGGGTATATTAAATAATGTAATTTAACAAGTTTGATAAATGATACGTTTTGGCATGAAAAAGAGCTTGACATACAATTAGAATTAAAATAATAAAGGTGCGTATTATTTAAGCCTCACACAGTCACCTGTATTTTTCTACATATAGTTATTTGAATTTTTTTTCTATATCCAATATTATACTACGAAGGAAAATACGATACAAGACGTTAAGACGGGGAGGTGCGATGGTCTAATGCACTATCCTCGAACAACACAATCTCTTTTAATTTCCTGCAACATCTTCAAGACCTGCCACATAGTGGGCCTCTGCTCAGGAGAGGTCAGGCTACAGGTGGTAGCAACCTCAACAAGCATGTCCATTCTGTTGTCTTCTCCTCCGTGATCTTCCCGCACCGACTTCACCCAACGCACTCTATCCGCCGGCAACAAGAAAGGGTGTTCCGAGGGAGGCTTCCCCGTCAGAAGCTCCAGCAACAGAACACCATACGCGAAAACGTCGGACTTGGGGCTTGGCTGGTGATCCAGGTTCCGGGTCTCGGGAGCCCTGTACGCAGCAGAATCCTGGTCGACGTCATAGAAGCAGGAAGGGTTGGCCAGCATGGAGAGACAGTAATCAGTGATGCACGCTTCAAAGTCAGGGCCAAGCAAAACGTTGGAGGACTTCAGATTGCCATGCACAAGTCTCCAGGCCTGGTGGATGTAGGACAGCCCTTGTGCTATGACGAGCGGATCTTTAGTCGCCTTAGATCCGTGTCAAAAAAAATAATTTAACCGAATTAATGTAGTGTAGCACCAATCCGGGTCGTGTTCACTTTGAGGAGCCGAAAATAGAATTAATTCCTAATAATTATTTGCGAGTAACCTAAACTGAAATTAAAATACTTCTTTTTGGTTTTTTTATAATAAAAATAATTGGAATGAATGTTGATAATAGAAATAGAAAA
>JANTPZ010001534.1:0-21896 GCA_025593235.1 Vachellia pachyceras | reverse complement strand
GTGTGACTCTTAATTCATTTTGTTGGGATGATTTAGGTAACAAAAATCTCTTCTTTTCAACAAGCTTCTTTTATAAAATTTGTTCTATGTATTTTTATCTTTCTAATAGTGTTAATTTTATTCTGATTAAAAAGAAATTTTTGCAGTTAGTATTTTAAAAAGTTTTAAATTTTGACAATATAAGTTCATAGTAATGTAAAGGGACTTTAATTTATAACTTTACATTGATTGTATTTTTGATTAGGACATTTTATTATTTTATAATAATTTGTTATAAAAATGGATATAGAAATTTTCTATTTTTGAACAGTTTAGTTAATTAAAATTTTAATAAATAACTTATATAAGTTATTGGTAATTATATCAATATTTTCAATGGTTTATATTTTTGGATAAATATAATATTTATTAAATAATAATTTTATGTTTAACATATATATTTTAAATTTGAGGATTTTGTACAACAATATGAAATTGTAATTTTTGGAGTGATTAATCTAAAACTTTTAAACTAATTGAGTAAAATTAATTATGTAAATTGTGTATTAAATTTGTGTCTTTATTATTGTGTAGATTGGTGTAAGTGATCCGAAATTTTGAATTGTACTTTTGGCTTCCAAAGTTGTCGAGGTTAAACTTGGAGTGCAGGTAACCGGGGTTAATTTATTTTATATGTACTTTATGGAATGTAAGGTATTTTTGAAACCTTACTTTCTTTTATAATATTTATACATGTTTTTGAAAGATCATGTATATTTGAATATTTAAATTTATCAGTGAAGCAATGTATTTTCCAACATACATGTATGAGTTATGATTATGGTTGAGATTATTGCTATTGTGGTGATTATGAATTATGTGGATTGTTATTATTGTGGGATGTTGATAAAAGAAAAATACATATTACTGAGTAGATTGTATTATTTTATGGGATATATTGGGTTGTGTGGAAGAGATGCAGCTATTGTGTGCCCATCGGCTCTCTCATTCTTAGCCCAGAATTGAGTTGAGTGTTTTGGGCGGACACCTTCCTGTTATGGTATATTTGGTGGTGACATGGAAGGGGTAGTGTTCTTGATGTGACTAGCTAACCTTTGGCCGGGTATACTAGCATTGATAGGATGTACCACGTCCAGAAGATATAAGGGGGAGCAGGATGACTGAGTGGGGACATTTACAACTATTGAAAATATTATTTATTATTTTGCTATTTTAATGTTACTGCTGATAAACCTGCTTATCTAACTTACAATCCTTTTTTGTATATTTTATAAATTGATTTTGGTTATTGGGACTTAATGTCTCACCCGTGGAATTAACATTTTTTTCAGGTGAAACCTCTTATCAAAATAGTGGTCCAGGAAAGCAGGTAGACAAAAGCCTTTGTAACCTTGTATGCCTATAAAATTATGGGAATTGTAATATTTATAATCATAGGATCATCATATTGTTATATGTTCTAATTCTATTTTCTTTGACATAACACTGTTTGTATCTAAATCCTGTGTTGAAGTTACAGTGGGAAAGAATATGGACTAGTGTGCTGGGTGATAACCCTTATGTGAATTGTGCCCTTAGTCTTATATATGTGATATTGTTGAAGAATGGAGACTAGTGGGTTGGGTTTTAACCCTGATGTTAATTGTGCCATTGATCTTATGTGTTTATTTATTATAGTGGATTTATGGATTGTGTTGTGCCCTGGATTCAAACGTATTAATCTAAAGAATGAGATATAAAGTTTTTTTAAAAAATTCTTCTATAATCACCATTAATTGTTTATTTATTTTTATCTATGCTAAATGTCTTGTTTATATAAAAGGTCTTTTCATCGGTCACGTGGGGGTATTAATATACCCCCACCCACGCATCTCTCCCTCTCGTTTTCCTTCTTCTTTCTCTTCTTTCCAGTCGACAAACGCAAGGAGCTCTCCTAAGGTAAAATTTGGGCATTATTTAGGTAAGCAAAATCTCTCCCTTTCACTTCACTTCTTTGATGAAAGTTGTCTAGATATTTTTCTCTTTTTAATGGTAGTAATTTTGTACTGGATAAAGGATATTCTTGAGGATATGGTTTTATGAAGTTTTGAGTTTAACAATGTAAGACCATATAATTGTGTAGAAATATTTATAAAGGATTTTCATAGGTGTAGATTTGTGTTTTGGGTGTATTAAGATTTTATAATAATTTTTCTTGATTATAGACAAAACACTTACTATTTTGGATTTTGTGACTAATCAAAATTATGTTGACCAATCTATTTGGTTTTGGGAATGTCATTGGAGTTGATATTGATTTTTGAATGGAATAGATTAGAAGTGTTATGATGAAATATTAATGTTGGGCATTTTGGAGAAACTTTAAGTATGGAAATTGGTGTTTGAATAAATTGAGGAAATAGAAACATTTTAGGGATTCAAATAATCAAGATATATATATATATATATATTGTGGAAGAATGAAATGGAGGTTCCATTAAGGATTTAATCATTTTTGTGAATTACGTGATTTTTAGGATTTAAAAAGAGAGTTTGAGGATTTTGGAAAATGAAATCTTTAAGAGATAGAAAGATTATTTTGATAAAGATGTTTGAGTATGAATGTAAGGATTTATGAGAGGAATTGAAGTTTAGAAATGGAATGAATTTTATTTAATTTATATATGGGATTGTTTTGTGTATCATATCACTAATGTGTAATTCTGGTCGTGTAAATTAATTATGTTGTGAGGATTGATCGTTGGACTTGAATTATTGTGATATTGCAATTTACTTTGACGAGAGGTAACTATATTTAATTTATTTTATATGCTTGTATGGGTTGTAAGATGTTTTCGAAACATCTTTTAGTCTGTAAATGTTATTTTGGTTTTAAAACCTATAACGGATTATTCACTTGCGAATTAATATTAAATCACTCTTGTGAACTAAGTTTCATATGTTTATAAATTGTTGGTGAAACGGATAATTATGAATTACGTTTTTTATTATTCATTGTTGAAAATTGTGCCCTATGGGCCAATCATTGTACCTTAGACATTATTTATTTTAATATATTTTCTCAATTTAATTATCATAGCTTTTACATGCTTATTATCATAATTGCATCCATGGGTAAATTATGAAGGTTGTTCTAAATGTCCCTGGTCGGTTATCTATGTGGGAGCAAAGATGAAGTAAGACCAGTATTTATTTTATAAGGTATAGAGATACAAGTTAAAGTCATATGTGTTAGAGACGATTTGAACAAGAGGGGGTGAATTGGTCAGATTAAAAATTAGCACTTTAAAAACACAAAAATAAACTAATGTCATTGAGAGTAAAGGAGAATGATGAACACAGATATTTATCCTGGTTCGGTCTTCTTGACCTATGTCCAGTCCTCAGAGCTCCCCTGAGATTTCCAAATCCACTATCAATAATCAGCTGAGGCTTTACAAACCTGTACAATTTGGGAATCCACTCCCCCTTTCTCTTTTCATTAAAACAGAGTGACACACTCTCTGTTTCTATCTCACTTTTAGCCCAGTAGACTCAAGGTCCCGTCCTTGAGTTTCTTACAGATTTACAAAGTGTTTTTGCCAAAGGAATCTCTCTCAAAAGAGTAGGTGGCTAATAATGAAGCACAGAATGAAATCTTAAAGAAATACAGAGAATGAAATAAATAGCGTTAAATGCTCAGAGTATTCGTTGTTCTTCTCTGTATTGAGTGCTTCTCCTTTTACAGTTAAGAGTTGATGAGGTGTCCGTTAGACTTCATTAATATTCGTTACTCTCAGCAACGATCATCTGAATCTTCATTAATGGCATTTAATGCTGCTCAGTCAAACAACGGCGAAGTTTGCAGATGAACGTTAATGTCTCCGAGTTTCAGACATTGCCTGTGCTTTATTCTTTATTTAATGTTTCAGACTCCTGCATTTATGAGCGCAGACAATATTCAAAATGTCGTTACACAGATAAGGAAAGTAGGTGTGTAGAGTAGATAAAGTGTGTCAGAAATAAAAGCTGTCAGAAAACTAGTACTCGAGCATAACTTAGCTAATGCTCGAGTGTTGCTTGATAATTTTCAAAGAAAAGTTCAATGCTTTGACACACTACTCGAGTATTGTATGAAAGTGTTTGAAAAAGAAATTAAATACTCGAGTAAGAAATCACAATGCTTGAGTATTAATAATGCTTCATCAGATTGCTCGAGCATTCTGTGCAAGTGTTGAAAAACACTACTAGAAAAATACGATTTAGCGACGGAAAAATCCATCACTAAATGGCTAGTTTCCTTCAGAAAATTTCCATTTAGCGACAAAAAATATTAGCGACCCTCATTTTAGCGACAGAAAATAGTCATTTAGCGACGGATTTTCCGTCGCTAAATCGCATTTTTCTAGTAGTGAAATATGGGTTTTGAAAAGTCACAATACTCGAGTAGTAAATCTCAATGCTCGAGCATAAAGAGTGCTTTCAGTGTTTACTGGAGCATTTTCAGCCAGTATTGATGAATAGTAAAAAATTTGGCTCAATGCTCGAGCATTGGATGTTAGTGCTCGAGCACTGTCAATGCTTTCACTTAATACTTGCAGTGTTTCATTCTAGCAGACTGAGAAGAACCTCAGTGCTCAAGCACTGAAAAACTGTGCTCGAGCATTGGCTCTTCTTGAAGCTTCTGCTTGGAGTATTGTCTGAAGATATTGCCAGAAACTCACAATGCTCGAGCACTGGTATCTAGTGCTCGAGCATTGGCTATACTTTTAGCCAATGCTTGAAGTGTTGTCTGAGAGTATTTTTGAAAACCTCAATACTCGAGCACTGGGTCTTCAGTGCTCGAGCATTGGCTGTGATTTCAGCCAACACTTGGAGCATTCCATTGCAGCACTGTCTAAGTGCCTTGACTTAGCCCGATGCTCGAGCACTGTGAAGCCAGTGCTCAAGCATTGGCAATGCTTCATGCCAATGCTTGAAGTACCCACTGAAAGTACTGCACAAAACTCAGTTTTAAAACTAATGCTGTGAATCAATGCTCGAGTATACTTATAAAGTATTGAATTAAAAAACTTTGAAACTCAAGATTCAAAAAAAATTTTCCAATCATAAATCATTTCATTTTGTTATCATCAAAACAAGGTATCAATAATATGCACTTGTAAGAGCACAATGTGCGGACCGACCCACTATGAGAAAGCTGCATGGATTAAGTCATTAACTTATCTCATATGTAATCACGTCACCACACCATTTAACTCGAGATCATCATGGATTCCTACATGAGAGTCGCTAAGTTTTGACTTAGTCAAAAGTCACCTTTGACCGGGTGATGATAAATGCTATAATGGGGCTTGGAGGTCTTTCGTATGGATGAATGTGAGAGTGATCAAGATGGCACTTGTTCCTCACATTAGTTTAGAGATATTACCGGGCCCTTTAATGACTGAGTCTGAGAAATGCATGGACATGCTGTAATGAAAATGAGTTTTCATTTATGAGATTATACTACTCAGGGATTGAGAAAGTAATGGTCAGGAATAGGAGGATGACGTCATCCATGTCTCATCCTTGATTGAGATATCGTATGACAAAAGGGACGTGATGCGGTTGTATGAAAGGTTATGTCGTGTTAACAATTCCCATATGATTTGGGTAGTCGCAATGTCTTACTAGAGGTCACTTGCGATTTATGGGCTAATACTCAGTTTAACTCACTGCCAACTTTATGTGGGCCTATAGGGTCGCACGCAAGAATAACCCAACACATGCTTTAATTCTAAGGTTTTTCGAATTGTATATATTATATATAAATTCAAGATTACAACAAAAGCTCATTTTGTTCAGTTATGAGAAGGAAGAAATTGGATTAGCGTATTTCTTAAAACCTCTCCATATATTGTTGGTGCAGGAACAAATTGGATGCATGAAATGTGGAGAATGTTTTCTTTAGTATATCTTCATCAGAAACGTTTTCTCCACAAATTTTTAATTGAGAAGTGATTCTAAATATGACAAAGTTATACTCGCTCACAGACTTAAAATCTTGTAAACATAACTGCATCTATTCATAACTGTTTTTTTGGAAGGATAACAACTTCTAGTGGTCATACATTTCTTCTAAATTGTTTTAAAGAACAAGTTGATCTTTAATGTATGCAACATAGAGGATGTTGTGACTACTCTCCAAAATTGCATGCTAATCACAAATATCAACCATATACAATTGAATTTCAAAGCTACATAATCCTTGATGAAAATTTAATCAATTGGTTTAAACCAAAATATTAAATTCTCCCACCTTTTTATGCACCCATCCAATTGTTTAAAATTTAATTTTAGCAAAATTTAATTTCGCCTCATTTTAATGGCTAAAATTAAATTTTCCTTTCAATTTAAACAACTTAAAATGGCACATAGACTAAAAAACATTTGATTCAATAAATCATGAATGAGAAAAGGCACAATTAATGTCACGCCCTAAAATTTAGAGATGATCGGCATGGTCTATGAGAGATCTACATCCCGTAAGCCTTCCGTTTTTTAAAAATACCCATACCATTTGTTAAATTGCTAAATAATATAATAGTTTAAAATGTGTATAATGACATATCAGACATTATCAAAATATATTAAATGTACATGGACCTTACCTATTGATTACGTGGAGCATATAATCTTTAAAAATATTGCATAAATGTAAGTTTTTATTTTATGCATCGAAAAATAGCTACAAAATAAGCTAGCGTCTTTAAAATAACAAAGAAGCTCTTCACTGCTCAACCAAAGGTATATGGTCAACTGGGCTATCTGAAGTCAAAAATAAATTTCCAGTGAATAACATCCCATAAATATAATTGTCTAATTTAAGAAAGTAATATAAATGATTCAACTACGATAAATATTGTAACAACAAATCTCATTTTCTGTAAGGTATAATCAAGTCACATTTGAAACCGCATAATAAATCATTTCTTAGAAAATTCCAATTACGTAGCAAAATCAATTTAAAAATAATATTCAAAACTCAAATTTTCGTAGGACTTCAACAGAGCGGAATATCAAGCGTGGACACACAATCCATGAGGGTAAAGAACTAGGCGTAGCTCGAGGCCATGAAAACAGGTGTGAACACACAGTTCATAAGGATAAGTAACGAACAAGCGCGGTTCAAGTCCATGAATAACAGACGTGAGTTGATACCCACGAATAACAGGTGTGAGTCAATACTCACGAATAACAGATGAGCTCATAATTAACTATCGTGCACCAAGGACTAATAGTACTACTGTTAGTAACTAGCGTTCTGTATTCTATCCTCCTAAAAACATTTTCAATTATATAAGGAATCAATTTCCAAACCATTTTCAATAGTAAAACTATTTTGGAATGCTTGTTAACAAAGATCTCAGCATGAAAGTTTACAAATATTATCTCAAATCATTTTCAGGCATGCATGGAGTATATATCATTTGAATGTACTTCCTTTTCACTATCTCCATGCATGAAATCACCATAACAATTAAATCATTCAAATGATGCAATGCTTTAGATTCCAAAAGTTCTTATTTCAATTTCCACAAGTAAATACTGCATATAAACAAAAATTTGAGGATAATAAATAACATTAAATAAAATTCTCAAATTTAACTCTGTCATATCAATAAAAGGATTAAATTTCAATAAACTTCTATCAATAAGATCATGCTGGCAATTAAAATAAAAGTATGAAAGATGGTAAAACATACTTTATAAAAATTATAATGGGATATCATTCACTCACCTTTTATGCTCTCAACGTATAATCCTTCTCTAACATTCAGCTTCCATCTTATCTTCTTTTCCCCTCCTAACAAATATATATATATATTCTCAAACAACACCAATAATGCTTTTAAATTTATAATAAGCTTCAAAAAATAATAACTTATTCCATAAGACTCCGAATGCAGTGGTTCAAGTGTCTATTTAAAGCTCTCTATATCCTCTTACCAACCAAATTATCACTCAAAAATTTATAATCAAACCAGATGTTAAAATCGGTGCTCAAAGTTCTGTTTATTCGGCAACTTTTTTCAGATTTTTCAGATTTCATAACCAAACTTTGGTAGCCCATAACCAACAATTTACTTATCCAAATATTGCATTCTATGACTCATTTTAAAGCTTATCATGAGTATTATTTGCTTGCCAATTTTATGGATAACAAAGACCATTTGACTAACAAAAATCCCCTTAAAGCCGACTGTCCAATAAGCCCACATGTAAATATAACACCCAAAAGATTTCCAGCCCTAAATCCCTATATCGATCACTTACCAATATTATCTTTAATATTTCATAGGTATCTTAAAACCTTTAAAATACAACTTCTTAACTCCAATTAAATTTAAATTCACAGAGTCTCATATATATATATATATAAATACATGCACAGACACGCTCATGCAATTATATACACACACACATATACTAACATTTGCAATAACCACAACCATGAGCTTTATTCTCAATCCCACAGCTCATGCGTGTGTGCGTGTGTATAAAACCTTTTGTTTTTGCCTTAGTTTCTTCAAAATATAAGGTTTTCCCTTTTGAACCCAAAAGCCCCTATTGGAACCAGACAAACCCCTACTTTCAACTCTTCACAGATTAAATTCCCAAGCCATGAAGCCCTCATTTCGCATGCTAATTGTAACACTCACTTATTTTATCCCTTTATCTTCATAATATATCATTATTGAACGCCTTAGATAACTCAAATTGACCAAAGAAGTGGAATAAAAATTTTTCAATCCGAGTACTATTCATTTGGTCAATTTTTCAGATTTTTGGCCCAAATTTGAAAATTCATAACTAATTCTAGAAGAATCAAAATTGAATGGTTCCAATTTATATATGAAGCTTATAACATTATTTATAAGCGCAAAATACTAATTTCTCCAAAACCTTACCCAATCTATACATTTTATTCCATAAAAATTATTGTTCATTTGGTTCCCAGATTTTTCCTGCAACTTTGGAAAATCATAACTTTTTATCTACACATCCAAATTCAGTAAACTTTGGCTCTTTTTTAAAGCTTGGAATGTGTAGTATTTAACTAAAAAATTTCATGTCATTTAGACTTCATGTGCTATTTTTCCTCACTATTCAAAGATTGGGCAGTTTTAAGGGTCTTTGAACCCTTCTCTTTTCAAAACTTTATTTTCTTAAAATTTGTAAAACTCTTTTTACCAATATTCACACTTTCACAACAATTTGGCTTAAGGTTAGAAGTTTCGCTACCTTGATCTCTTAACTTTCCTTAACACTTGAAGCTCTATTGTTCAACTTGAAAAATGGTTTCTAGCACCAATCACTTGCCTACATCATTCATAGCGCAATGGCCATTAATCACAAGCCATTACCAAAGCAAGAAATACTTTAAAATCACATTAAACTCCCTCTTGAACTTTTACAAACCCTAGAACATCAAAACTTGTTTTAATGATTTCTAATGCTTCCCAAAATGTTTTCTCACTTCCACCCTACACAATTTTCCATTCTAAAGCTAATGGAAGCATCAAAATCATGAAAAAAAATCCTTCCTTCCTCAAGTTCCAGATTTGGCCGAAACTTAGGGTTTGTAAGTTCAATGTGATTTTTCAAACTTTCATCATGTATACTAGCATATTCTTGATCCCAAAACACTTCTCATGCATTATTTAGCTTAAAAACAACTCTTCCTCATCAAATAGAAAATTGGACAGCATCTCCCCTTAAACTTTGCTATCCCAAAACTGCATACAACCAAACCAAACCAATATTTACATCAATCTACTCCTTATCATGCAAGGAGTGTTTTGCAACCAATTATTTCCTCTAAATCCCTCTCTTTCTTACTTTCACCATCAAGAACCCTAACTTTCAATCTTGAAAAAAAGAGGTTTAATCCCAAATCCAATCCATTAGAAAGGTAGATAAGGTTGCAAGGATTAAGAAAAGGTATAGGTTTGATTGGTTTATCTTCTTACCTTATGTGTTGTGAAGCTTTTCCTTCTCTTTGGTGTTTTTCAATGGCATCTTCCTCTTCACCTTTGGCAGCCCAAAATTTCGTCCAAAGTGATAAGTAGAAGAGAAGAAATTGTGTTTAATAAAACCCTTTAAAAAAAGAATGGATGGCTAAGATTTTATCTTGCTTTACAAGACTTGATCTAAAGGCCATAATCTTACCAACCCACATGACACATTGATCCCCATCTTTGGCACAGATGATAAAATTTTGTCATTGTAAAGCCTTGGAAACGGATCAAAAAAATTGTGATTTCCAAGGATTGCACTATAGGGTGCAACCCTAGGGTCGTTCTCTACGGAGCTCATGTACCACTAGTTAACTAGTTTGTGATTAAGTTCGCTTTCCAAATGAAAACTGTTTTTGATTCAAAATGCTATATACCTAAAGCTAATTACAAAGTAAAATATTTTTTTGGTATTTTTTTGATTTTGGGAAAACAGCAAAAGCAGAGTTGAAGTGTAAAAGATGTTTGATGATGGTTTTCCTCTTGGAAATGATTTAGGCCATCATGGTTCACAAAATATGAGGGAAAACAATCGTTTTCGCACTAAGTTTCTTATTGTAAACCCCAACAACTCGCTGGGTCAGAAATTTCATGCAACGAACTCCATCCCATGAAACCATTTAAAAACACTTAGTGTGTGTATGGAAATCGCCAAGTGAAAAATTCAACTCAACACAATATTGTCTCTAAAATCAAGCACAACTAGGAAGATAGAAGAGAACAACAAAGATCTCATTGAATAGGTAGAAATGAGACTTCACTCTACCAAGTCAAACATAAAGCAAGTTTAATACACAAATAATCATAGCTTGACTCGACCGACCAAG
Source organism: Vachellia pachyceras (assembly GCA_025593235.1). Lineage (NCBI taxonomy): Eukaryota > Viridiplantae > Streptophyta > Magnoliopsida > Fabales > Fabaceae > Vachellia > Vachellia pachyceras. The sequence continues at coordinate 11,029 of JANTPZ010001534.1, read as the reverse complement.
TATTTACATACAAATCACAAGTTATAACTCATAAACTATGTAATCCATAACATAAATACAGATTGAAAACTATTACTCCCCTTTTAGCACTTAGAACTCATGCTATCTTCATCTCCAAGAGGAAGGGAGATGCTCAGCCACTCATAGCAAGTGGTTCAACACTTCGGATGGATGAATAGAGATGCATGGATGGATTAGGGATGAGGTAGGATGAGATTAGGGTTGTGTAGTTGTGAAAGATGAGAGAAAATGGTATATGAGTGTGTCTCTGCCTCTTCTGCGCCCCCTCTTTGAAACTTACCTAATTGGCATATACTAACCGTCCAGGGTCGAATCCAAGAAGGTGGGTCGGGTATTCTTTCCATTTGGAGCCTAATTCAGTGCTAATGCGCGATATTCGCTGCAGCAAACTTGAGGTTTCGCCGCGGTGAACCTCTCCCGAGAGTTCTTGCTCGCCTTCTTGTTCTTTGGCCGTGGAAAAATATGATTTACACCACGACGAACTGTTCCAGAGCTGCTTCCTCATGTTATTTGCTAGAGTTCCTGAAATGAAATAGCAAACATTTGAAGTATCACTTTCTCATGATCGAAATTAAGTGTAAATATATAATTATTCATTGCAAATGCACCCAAAATCAAGCTAATCAAGATCAACAACTCTAAATCTCAAGTTAAGCTCAAAAAGGGTCATGAAGGGCCAAAATTGCATTCAATGCTATGGAAATTTAAGCAAAAATATAGTAGAAATAAAGCTCAATCACACATACTGCAATCTTATTGGCTGCATTTAATGCTGAAAATGGAGTTAAAAATCTGGTTAGGAACTTGGTTACACTAATCAAATCGGTTACCGTTCGGTTACTTCATCAAGTTACAACTTATACCGATAAAAGTAACTTTATTCCGATAAATTTTTCTCTGCTTTTCTGGAGATGTTTTATTCCTCTTTTAATCTCCACATTTTACTTACTCATATAGCAAAATGCATGTTCCAAAAATACCATGGCAATCCTCAAATTTTAACAGGGTTACTTTACCCTGTCAAAACCCCTGAAAACAGTCCACTAATGGGCAATTTAGCTTTTGAGCCTCAAAAATTTCTAGAATTTTCATTGATGCCCTAGCCCTTTTCCTTTCCTCAAATTGCCTCCTGGAATGTCTGTAATTAATTTTTGAAGAAAATTCCATTTCCTGGGTTTTCGGGTCTTTTTCCCTCCGATTCGGGAAAACTGCTTTTATCGTATTTTAGGCAATAATTTTATAAAATATTATAAATTCCATATTTTTAATGTAGGATTTGACCAAGAGGGGGGTGAATTGGTCACTTTTTTAAAATTAAAAAGTTAATTTCAGAAATGAAACAAAGTCACCGATGAGAAGCAGAGAGATGAAGACACAACAAATTTATCCTGGTCTGGTCATCTTGACCTACGTCCAGTCCTCAGAACCTATGAGATTTCTCAATTCACTATCTCTAACAATCAAAGGCTCCACAGGCCTTTACAATGGAGAATCACTCCCCCTTACACTTTTCACTAGAACAGTGTCTTGCACACTCTGTTTTACAACTCAACTTTAGCACAACAAGCTCAAGGCCCCAACCTTGAGTTTCTCAAAGATTTACAATAACACTTTGCAAGATAAACTCTCTCAAGAAGAGTGAATAGCAATTACTAAAGCACATAAAGTATGTTGAATGATTTACAGAGAGTGTAATAAATGTCGTGGGATAATCACAGTGTTTGTCGTTTTCTCTATATTGAATGCTTAAGCTTTTATAAGTGAGGAGTAATGAATTAGCCATTAGACTCCATTATTAGCCATTACTCACTTCACCAACCAGTCTGCTTCGCCATTAATGGTGTAATTAATGAAGCTTGAATAATCAGCGACGAAGGTGGCGGATAAACGTTAAAAGCTTCACGTCTGAGATTTTATCTGCTCCTCATTCCTTATTCCATAAGTCAAGCTTCCTGCATTTATGAGGGCAGTTAGTATTCAAAAAGTCGTTACATAAGAAAGGAAAGTTTCTGTAGAGCGTAGGTGAAGTGTGTCAGAAGCAAAGTTGTCAAACAAAGTAGTGATCGAGCATAACACTTCAATGCTCAAATATTGCAATGAATGTTTCAAAGAAAAGCTCAATGCTATGACTCAATGCTGGAGCATAAGATGAAAGTATTTGAAAAATATCTGAGTACTCAAGTAATAAAACACAGTGTTTGAGCACTGACAATGCTTCTTAAGGCTGCTCGAGCATTCTGTGCAAGTATTGAAATTGAAAGCCTCAATACTCGAGTGCTAAGTCATGGTGCTTGAGCATTATGAGTGCTGGCACAGCTTGCTGGAGCATTTTCAAAAAGCATAAGTGAATAGAAGAATTTTGGGCTTGATGCTCGAGCATTGGATTCTAGCGCTCTAGCAATGGTGGTGCTTGCAGTCAATGCTTGCAGCATTTACTCATAGTACTTTGTAAAAACCTTCAATACTTGAGCACTGTAACTTAGTGCTCGAGCATTGACTCTGCTGGAGACCTTTGCTAGAGTATTGCTTGATAGCACATAGTAAAAATCCTAAACACTTGAGCACTGTGTTTCTAGTGCTCGAGCATTGGCTATGCTTCCAACCAATGATTGAAGTATTGACTGACAGCATTGACAAAAATCTCAACACTCGAGCACTGTGTCCTAGTGATCAAACATTGGCTATGCTTCCAACTAATGCTTGAAATGTTAACTGATAACACTGTTTGAGGCCCTTTTATTTAAGCCCGTGCTCTAGCATTGACAATACTTTTTATTATGCTTGAAGTATTAAATGAAAGCATTGCATAAAGCCTTTTGTTCAGAACCAAATGCTCAAGCATTGGCAATGCTTGAAAGTTTTACTTGAGTATTGAGTGAAAGTATTGTTAAAAAACATAAGTTCCAAATCACAGTACTTGAGCATTGAGTTCCAATTTTTGAGTATTGATAATATTTTGACTTATTACTCGAGCATTTTCAGAAAAGCACTGAGATATAACTTTAAAAAACAATTTGAAGTATTCAAGGTCAAGAATTCAAGTTTCAAAAATAATTTTCAACTTCATAATTCATAAAACATCAATTTTGTTATCATCAAAACAAGGTATCAACATTCTCCCCCTTTTTGATGATGACAAACTCATAAATTAGAAATTATGAGAATTGTGGAATGAGAAAACTGAACTTAAAGTGCAATAATATATGAGATAATCATAATGCAACTTCTATAGCATAAACCATACAAAGTTCAACATTATTCAAGGACAATAAAAATACAAAGGTTAGAAAAATATAAAGCAAGCCCAACAGATTCTAATTTCTCTCCCCCTTTTTGTCATCAGCAAGAAGGGTCAATGGGAAGAGGAATTAGGGACATCAAGAGTAGTAGAGTGCTCGGTAGGTGGCATAGAAGAAACAGGTGGAGTAGGAATAGGTTGTGGCTCAGGGTTAAGAATAGAAGAAGAGAAGTCAATCATGGCTAAGATAACATTTGTAGGTGGATCATCAGGGGAGTGAGAAGAAGGTGGAGGTATAAGAGCAGGAGCATATGTAGGTGGTGTCTGATGCTCTCTAATGAACTGCTCAATGGATTCCACCCTACTATCCAGACCATTCATCATGCTCTGCAAAGTATCAAACTTCTCCAAGAAAGCATCTTTGAAGGTAATGAGATCCTTGGACAGAGATGTGACTGCAACGTCTAGTGACCTCCCAGAAAAGTAATCTCCTGCTGCCTTCAGTGCATTCTTGAGGTACACCTGAGTCTGAGCCTAAAAGGTAGTCATGAAAGCCTCACTCATTCTCCTGAACTCAGTCTCCATATATTGCATGGCAACATGAGCAAAAGAGGGAACAAATGAGGGCTGAGGAGGTGCAGAAAACTGAGCCTCATCCTGTCCTTAAGATGCAACAGATGTAGCCTTCTTCTTCTTCTTCTTCTTATTATGATGTTGCCCTTGAGGATCTATCAGATTTATATTCATTCTATGTAGATGAGCCTCTCCAAACTTCACAAGTTTTACAACTTTGTCTAGAATAGGCCAAATGTGAAGTTGGTTTAGGATGTAAGACACTAAGCAGGGATAAGGCACAGTAATCCTCTTGGAGCTCGAGAATACAAATCTCCATATCTCATTGAATATCATTTCTCCTATGTTTCTCTTCTCCTTATTCAAGATCCATGCCAAGTTATGATAGTCCATATGAGCCAAATGAGTGTAATTCGCACTCTTATTCACTAGACATCTAGAATAGATGCAGTGAATGATCCTTTGGAGTGGAGGCATGACAGAAGGCTCAAAAGATAAACTAACATAAGAGACTCCTGGCCTCAAAAGATTATGAATTTCTTCCTTAAAAGATTATAAACTAACATAATATTAATGTAGGATTTGACCAAGAAGGGGTTAATTGGTCACTTTTTAAAATTACAAAGTTAATTTCAGAAATGAAACAAAGTCATCGATAAGAAGCAGAGAGATAAAGACACAACAAATTTTCCTGGTTCGGTCCTCTTGACCTATGCCCAATCCTCATAGCACCTTTGAGATTTCTCAATTCACTATCTGCAATAATCAAAGGTTCCACATGCCTTTACAATGGAGAATCACTCCCTCTTACACTTTTCACTGGAACAGAGTCTCGCACACTCTGTTTTACAACTCAACTTTAGCCCAACAAGGTCAAGGCCCCAACCTTGAGTTTCTCACAGATTTACAATAACAATTTGCAAGATAAACTCTCTCAAAAAGAGTGGATAACAATTACTGAAGCATAAAAAGTATGTTGAATGATTTATAGAGAGCGTAATAAATGTCGTAGGATAATCATAGTGTTCGATGTTTTCTCTGTACTGAATGCTTAAGCTTTTATAGGTGAGGAGTAATGAATTAGCCGTTAGACTCCATTATTAGCCGTTACTCACTTCACCAACCAGTCTGCTTCGCCATTAATGGTGCAATTAATGAAGCTTGAATTATCATCGACGAAGGTGGCAGACGAACGTTAAAAGCTTCACATCTGAGATTTTATCTGCTCCTCATTCCTTATTCCATAAGTCAAGCTTCCTGCATTTATGAGGACAGTTAGCATTCAAAAAGTCGTTACACAAGAAAGGAAAGTTTTTGCAGAGCGTAGGTGAAGTGTGTTTGAAGCAAAGTTGTCAGATAAAGCAGTGCTCGAGCAGTGTTCTTTTCTTTTCTTTTTTTTAAGATATTACAATTAAACTCAACTATTTAATCAAATACTTAACATATGGAAATTAACAAAATTATCAAGCAATTAAGAAACAAAAATAGAGATAAGAAAAATTTATTTAGCCTAAAAGAGTTTATGAAATATTTTACAAATCGTACAAATAAAAAAAACTACTAAATTGAGTCAAACAAAAAATTTCAAAATTAATTCAATAATTTGATAGCTCAAGAAGTTTTTGAAAATTCAACCAAAAATGGTCAAACAACATCAAGCAAAACCAAAAACCCATGATACCTTTTAAGCACCAACAACAATTTTAAAACAAATGGCATAGTTGAGATTAGAACATACACACGCAGCGGAAGAAACAAATTTCAAAATTTTCTAATCCCACGTTTGAATCTGCCAATGGCATTTAGACAAAGGAGATAGTGTAATACCTTTTCTGTTCTTGAATTCACAGCTTCCTTTTTGTTTGGATCTCTTTCAGTTCCCAGCATCCATAGACCTCTCACGCTTTTCTGTGTTCTTGATCACGATCTCAAGGACCCGATGTTTCTAATCATCTCCCTCTACTTGTATCCACGTGAACAGTACCCAACGACGGTAGCGTGCTAGCGCCCTTGGTTTCAGTGTCTCTAGGATTTCAGTGTCTCACTTAATCAAATTCAAAATTGTATGCCCTTTATTGCTTATGAGTCCTCATAATTATAGAACTCATAGAGTGCATTATAATTCAAGATTAATCTTTTATTAATCTTGAAAATTTGAATTTGATAAAGATATAAATATATTCAAAATTAATCTTTTATTAATCTTGAAAATATGAATCTCAAAAGATATTCAAGATTAATATTGATTAGTCTTGAATTTCCAAAAGATATTCAAGATTAATCTTTATTAATCTTGAAATTTGAATTTCAAAAGATATCCAAGATTAATCTTTTTTAATCTTGATATTCAAATTTTGAAATCCAAATTATGAAATTTGAATTTGGATTAATCTTGATTTGATCAGATCATATCCATTTAATTAATCCAAATAATGAGCTAACAAAATTTTCTTAATTTATCTTTATAAATTAAATAAATGTTAGTTATTTAATTGGAAAATCATGTATCATGTCCAACATACTTGATTCCATTCCCAAAAGTGAATGTAATCACAAATGAATCCAATAATAGTCGTAGTAGATGTGGACACAATCGTGGCATGGTCGGAATTATGGTGGTTCAGATTCTAACATGAAATAGAGAACTACTTATAAGAAACATAAAATGGCAAATAGTGAGCATAATAAATAAAATTATTCTGTTACCTGAAGGAATAGAATTATACATTGAAAATGCACTTTATTCTACAATAAACTTATTGAGTTCTACGGATATCCGCAGAAATGGATATCATATGGAAACAATTGAAAATAATTAAGAATGTCTTAACATTACAAATTCAGTCTCTAGTAGAAAGTATATATTAGAAAATTTTCTTTCCTTTTCTTCTAGCTTGTATTATACATTCATAAGCTGCATAGTTGAAATGTATGCGATAGTAAACTAGAAATTTACTAATATAAACCAGAAGTTCAATAACATAGGCCATCATTTTGACAAGATAAACCAAAGTTTACTAATGAATTTAATATTTCACATGCGATAATAAATAAGAAATTTACTAATACAAACTAGAAGTTAAGTAACATAAACAAGTAGCTTGATAAGGTAAACTAGAAGTTTACTGATGAATTTAATGTTTGGTATGATTGGTTAGGCATTCCTAGCCTATTTTCATCTCTAATTCCCTCCCCTCCAACCAAACAAACTCTACAACCTTCCTTTCGTTGTTTTTTGTGGAACATCCAGCATCATAAACCTATCTCACTTTAACCTAGAGGATATATTGAGGTTTTGGACTAATCCTAATAGGGCAAGATATGACCATAAGGGCAACAAAACTCTACCAACAAATATTTAATATTGTTGTATTTTCAGAGCTTGAACTCAAACCATCCAGTTAAGTTGATATAACTAGGTGCTTGGTAATACCCAAGGGTGCAACTAGCCTCCCATTCTCTTCCCATCCATTGAACCAAACACAACCTTTTAGTCCATAGTTTCAAACCACAGGTTTAAAGTCTATTCAATTTTTTATCTAAAACTTTAGTTAGGGGATATTTATATAAGGGATAAATAGCATTTTTTCCATAGAAGTATACACGTTGGAGTACTGTGTATCCGAAAGTTTTCTGTGGACCAGATTCGCCACGGAAGTTTTTAAAACGCAAAACTTTTCACCTGGGCCAACGAAAGCTGTGATAGTCGTTTGCCAACTAGGATACACTTCGATTGAGTCACTCTAACTTCATTTCATCGATATACAAATTTGCCACCTTCATTCGAATGTGGGATAAAACCCATTCGAATATATTAAGCGCTTCACTTTCTAAACCGTATTACAAAATAACGGTTTAGAAATGATTATTCGAATCAACACAAGAACTAATTCGATTGAGTCACTCTAACTTCATTTCTTCAAGTGCAAAATTTGGAATTAATAATTCGAATGTGAGATACGACTCATTCTAATGGATGAAGCGTCTTCATTTCTACACCGTATTTGTGAACAACGGTGTAGAAAGCATTACTCGAATCAGGTCAAAAACTCATTTGTTTGAGTCACTCTAACTTCATTTTGTCGAGGGTAAAATTTGTACCCCTTCATTTGAATACGAGATACAACTCATTCGAATGGATGCATCGTCTTCACTTTCTACACCCTACTCGTAAACAACGCTGTAGAAAGCATTATTTGAATCAGGTCAACAACTCATTCGATTGAGTCTCTATAACTTATTTTCATCGAATAAGGTGTAACACTCCTTAATTTCCCCTATAATCTTTATGATATATAACAAATGAACCACTTTTGGGCCTTGGATAAATCAAATTGACTAAAGAAGTGAAATAGAAAATTTTCAAAAAACCGAGTTACTATTCATTTGGTCAATTTTCAGATTTCTGGCCCAACTTCGAAAACTCAACTAATTCTAGAAAAATTGAAATTGAGTGGTTACAATTTCTATTTGAAGATTATAAAGTGATATACAGGGAAAAAATATTCACTGGTTCCATAACTTGCCTAATCAATATAGTTAATTCTGTGAAAATCACTGTTCATTTGGTAAATTTCCAGTTTTTCATATTTTTCTCTTGACTTTGGAAAATCATAACTTTTTATATACACATCCAAATTTAGAAAAATTTAGCTCTTTTTAAAGTTTGGAATGTGTAGTATTTAACTAGAAAGTTTCACTTCATTTGGACTTCATTTGCTATTTTTTCTCATTGCTCACAGATTTGGGCAGTTTTAAGGGTCTTGGAACCCTCTTTCTTTAAAACTTTCTTTTTCTAAAAATATTGTAAACCTCTTTTTACCTTACTAATGCATGCTTAACCTTTATAGCTCATTTGTTTATGCTTATGCATGCATTCCCATAACTTTACTACTTCATCATGCAGGGGTTTAACTTTACATTAAACATAGCAACACATTAACATGAATTCAACATTATTACATAACTTGGCAAGCTAAAACATATCATCATGCTATCTTCAATCATCATTCAACTTGCCTCTTACCCTTGCTTGAGCTTCCACCTAAAATGGTTAGTTGGGGGAATAATGAGATTTTTGGAAATCCCAATAGTAAAACTTTCCAACACACTTTATAAAATTGCATGACAACTTTCAATATAAGTGTGAATTCATAAAAGTGCAACATGTAACAATTAAATGCATATGGCCATAGCACACAAGAGTAAATATTCACAATTTCAATCATCAATATTTTCAATACAAGTCATGCATAGCTCAACACATTTTCAAACAACAAAGCTTAATGTTAGAAGGTTTTGCTACTTTGAATTCTTAACTTGTTCTTGACTTGGAAAGCTCTCTTGTCTACCCTTCCAAGATGGCTCTTTGATGGTTCAATTTCCTATATTTAATAAAACATTATAACCATCAATTTCAAGACATTTCCAAGCCATGAAAGTTACAAAAACGCAATAATCCTCCTCTTGCACTTTTACACTCCCTAGAAGTTGAAAACTTGCTTAAATGATTTCCAATGCTTCCCAAAACTTTTTCTCACTTATTCCTACACAATTTTGCCTTCTAAACTCAATGGAAGCATCAAAATAATCAAAATCCAGCTCCTTCCCCACTGTTATAGATCTGGACGAAAATCATGTTCAAGGGAAATCAAAGTGATTCTCAAACTTCCTCATATATAACAACATATTCTTGATCCCAAAACACTTCTTATGTGTTATTTGGCTTGAAAACAAAACTTCCTCATCAAATAGAAAATTGGACAGCACCTCCCCATAAATTTGGTGCTTCTAAAAATTCATACAACAACCAAACCAAGTCAATATATACACCAAATTACTCTTTATCATGCAAGGAGTGTTTTGCAACCTATTATTTCCTCTAAATACCTCTCTTTCTCATTTTCATACTCAAGAACCCTAACATTCAATCTTGAAAAAGAGAGCTTTATCCAAGAAACTAATCCATGGAAAAGGTAGAGGAGGTTGCAAGGATTAAGAAAATGTATATGTTTGGTTGGTTTAGCTTCTTACCTTGTATATAGAAGCTCTCTTCTTCCTTAAAGCTTCAAAAATGGCGCCCTCCTTGCTCTTCTTGGCTGTTCAAAACCGTGCAAATGAAGGAGGAAGAGAAGATGATTTGTCTCTTTAATGAATTATAGTGATCACGCATGTACGGTTGAGATTGAATCTTGAAAAAAAATCTTGATCTAAGGGCTTGAATTCCACCACCACACCAACATGTGCTTCATTCGCATTGGTTGGTAAAAAGTAGTAATAATTGAGAGTAACTTGGAGGTTAAGACATAGTTACTCTAACCAAACTAAATGCCATCCAGTTACAACTTCTACTGTAAAACATAACTTTATTCCGGTATATTTTTCTTTGCCTTTCTGGAGATGTTTTCTTCCTCTTTTAATCTCCATATTTTTCTTATTAATGTGGCGAAAGTCTTATCCTAGAAATACCCTTAGAACTCATCCAAAATTAACAAGGTTATTCTACCCTGTTAAAAACCTCTGAAAACGTGCAATTGGAGGGCAAAATATTTTTAGGGCATTAAAAATTACTATAATTTCTACTGACACTCTAGCCCTTTTCCTTTTCCCAAATTACCCTCCAGATTGTCTGAAATTAATTTTTAAAGAAAAATATATTTCTGGGATTTTAGGGTCTTTTTCCTTCTAATCTGGGAATTCGCCTTTATCGTATACCGGGTAATAATTTTATAAAATACTATAAAATTCACCTTATTTTTCCATATTCTGAACTCAACTGATTGGGGCCTCCTGCTACCTTAAATAATTATTTTCCGCTTTCTGTCCTTCAAAATTTTGTAGACAGAAATCTAAGTTATAACTTGTAATATCAGGACCTACAGCAGTGATCAGTGAGTTCTGCTCTATCTATTGAGCATCTGCAAACTTTTTGGCCAACGGTTGACTTTTTTACTTTGACTTTCACTTTGTCAAATGATCAAAATGCCCTTACACTTTCTCTTATTTACCAAATTACCTTGCTTTCACTAATCTTTCAAAATTTCAAGATTGCCCTTGACTTTTATGCCCTTAATCTTTTTGTGTAATGACGTCTAGGTCCTTCCTAGAAGGTCACCCATCCTTACACTACTCCAGGGTGAGCACGCTTAACTGCAGAGTTCTTATAAAATTTCACCCGCTAAGCCAGGTCTGACTTTG
>JANTPZ010001533.1:0-11555 GCA_025593235.1 Vachellia pachyceras | reverse complement strand
TTTCCAGATCATCTTCATCTTCAGAATCTGGTGTTGGAGGTTTGGATGTTGATGCTGATGGCTCCGGGCTAGCTCCGCTGGAAGAGGAAACTTCATTGGTGAGAAGTTGGATTATCGAGCTGAGTTGTTGGACGAGTTCCTGTTTACTTTGGACTCCTGCAAGTCTGGATTGAATTTTGGCCCTTTGGTTAAGGAATATACTTTGTTCCGAAAGGCAAAGATATTCAAGATTTGCTTCGAACCATTTCTTCACAGCTGCAAGGTTAAGAAATTTTGTCTGGAACTTCTCCCACCACGAACAAAAGGGATTCGCTGTAGGAGAGGGAGAACGGCATCATCTCTTTCAAGATGAGAGAAAGAGTACTTCCATGAGAATATCCATGCTCCAGATAATTTGGAAAAAATAGTGCAGTTCTACAGGAATGTCAGGCTCTACACAAATGTTAAATTTTTGTTTAAAAAAATCAATAATGGGTTCACCATTATGAGTAATAGGTGTCCCATCTGCTTCTGTTTTGACTGCAGAAAAAATAGTTTGCTTATCCTGGGAAGAAATGCAATAATCCCACTAGCCTTTTAACTGTCCAGAAAAACCATAGATTAAAAGGTTGGTAATTTCTTCATCAGTATAATCAAACTATGTTTGATAAGCAGTACAGACCATACCGATTTCCTGTAAAAGATCTAAAATTTGTTTTTCACGTAGACCATCAATGTTCCATTCATAAATGTGGTTTGCATTAAAAGATTTAATCTTTTTGGGGGTTTCTTCAACAAGCACATCAGGAGGAGTTGCTCGAGGATAATAAAGCTTGGAAGGTTTTAATACTTGGAAGTTGAGTGACCAAACCCTTCTCCCAAATGCCTCCTAAGAAGAAGAAAAATAAGGATGAAGAAATGGACAAAGGCAAACAGCCTTTAATTGGCGCTCAATCACCACTTTCCTCAGAAGAAATTCAGGATCTTCTGAAACAATTGACAGGGACATTATCCTCTCAACAAACAGAGACATCTACCCAATAAACAGGGTCTTCGACCCAATCCAGTATCCGAAAATTTGAGTCTTCTACTCAAAAATCACAAACAGGACCTTCGGTCCAGAAATCTGATAAAAAAACTCTCCAATCTTATGTCCAGAAACTCCCTTCCCAGAACTGGAGCCAAACACTGGCCAAAAAGGATGAAAAAACATTAGCCCTTCAAGCTATAACCAAACGAGAGTATGATCAGCATAACCAGCAATTTGCTCTTCAACTCGTACAAACACCCATCTCCGTTTCCCAAAAACAATTGGTAACTGCATCTTCCCAAGCACTTACCATCCAACTAGAAAGGAAACCTATCACTCCCTATGTCCAGAAACCTGGTAAGGCCAGATTCATATGTCAGGTTGAACCAGAGTTTTTTGAAAAAACACCCAACTTAACAGCCTTGAAGATTTTTCCTTCTGGATGGCACTTCAAACCTGTTAATCCTCAAAAAACAAGAGAGTATTATGAATTAATATTGATTCATTCCGATTCTGTTGCTCTTTCACGAAAGGCAGATCCAAAAGATGAATCTTTAATAACTCATTCCACTCTCCAAATTAAACGAGTTCTCAACACCATCCCAGTGGGGACATGATTTGAACAAACTACATTTTTGGGATATTGATTTTGAACCTAATGGATATTCCTACTGGGATTATCAAGATGCCTCGTGGAATGTTTTCTGGGATCAAAATCGGCTTTTTTAAACATTCTTGGTTCATTTATTTTAATAAATCAACCAAGTATCAATTCCCTCAATGGTTTCTATATTGGTGGGATTTCTTTGGAGTTATTCCTCAGGTTTTACCAACTGATGTAATTCAAGCCTTTGATTTTTTTAAACAAAAATTTAACATTTGTGTAGAGCCTGCCATTCCTGTAGAACTGCACTATTTTTTCCAAATTATCTGGAGCATGGATATTCTCATGGAAGTACTCTTTCTCTCATCTTGAAAGAGATGCTGCTGTTCTCCCTCTCCTCCAACGAATCCCTTTTGTTCGTGGTGGGAGAAGTTCCAGACAAAATTTCTTAACCTTGCAGCTGTGAAGAAATGGTTCGAAGCAAATCCTGAATATCTTTGCCTTTCGGAACAAAGTATATTCCTTAACCAAAGGGCCAAAATTCAATCCAGACTTGCAGGAGTCCAAAGTAAACAGGAACTCGTCCAACAGCTCAGCTCGATAATCCAACTTCTCACCAATGAAGTTTCCTCTTCCAGCGGAGCTAGCCCGGAGCCATCAGCATCAACATCCAAACCTCCAACACCAGATTCTGAAGATGAAGATGATCTGGAAATTACTCATCTAGGGGAAGATAATTAGGAATCTTTACTATTTTTTCCTTTAGAGATGTAATCATTGTAAACATGTCACCATAAACATTATCATTGTAATTGACTAGGAATAGTGTTAGTGTCTGTTGGATTTTAGCTATTGACTAGGAATAGTGTTAGTGTCTGTTGGATTTTAGCTAAAATCCATGTTTACTTGAACTGTTGAAATAGTTCAGGTCACTAGCAAGTTTTAGGTCAGTTACTTTTTAAGCAGTAATTCTCAGGCCTATTTAAGCATAAGCCCTCTTCATTAAGAGGCAGAAGCTTAGACTGCGCTTCAAAATTCTCTCCTCTCCTTTTGTATCCCTCTGCTCTCATCTCCTCCTCCTGTATTCCCTGGTTCCTACTTTTGTAAGTGCCAGTTTTCTTAAATAAAGTTTATTTTATATATTTTAGCATTATGTTCTGCATTTTCTTCTTCCTTTCTCTGATGATCTGAGTCCTGTGCGGACTACCGCCGCTCTCAGTTTCATTTCTTCGTTTATTTTAATTTTCTTGGCCTTGTGATCTGGCTTAGCCGTCCGTCGGCCCTCTACTTTCCTCAGCTCCCTTCTTCTTCCTGGTTCTTTAGACCCCTTTGGGGAGTCTCCAAGTACTCACATTTTTTGAAAAAACTATTTTGGATACAAAATCTCGGTTTGAAATCTAGTTTTTGAAAGTTATTTTCTTATCAAATTGCACTATTTCTTCTAATAAATTTCTTCTTTCTTACTTTTTCTTTTTCATCTTTTCTTCCTGTTTTACTTTCGAATCCATAAAATCTAAAACTTTCTAGACACAATCACTTTTTCAACACTTAAGTTTTACTTCGGAATCCGTACAAGCTATTTTTCAAAATTTATTATTTAAAACTTAAGTTTTAGTAAAGCCTTGGATCAACAAGCATCATCAATCAAACCAAAACCAGAAAGTTACCTGTGAATTACTGGGTTGGAGACACAGAGACGATGAATCTTGTTTACGGCAAAGACTGGAGAAAAGAGAGAGAGATTTATGAGGCTTTTGCTGATTCTGCACAGAGAGAGAGAGAGAGTGGAATGAGAGAAAACAAAGGGTTGATGATCAATGATTTACAAGCATTATTATTAGAATATGGTGAAACTTAAAGGTGAAGGATCTTCAATATTCTTTAAAGTTCCTCAAATTATTAGGAAAAGCTTGAAAGGATTGATTATGTGCATAATCTATTTGTTTTCTCAAGACATAAAATCTGTATATCCAGTTGGTATCTTCCTATCAAACCATACAAAGAGAAAGATAATTGGCAAAACATAGTTTATAATATAGAGCCTGGTAATAGACTCAATAGAGTGGAGATTATAGTCATTTTTGCATGTGAGTTGAGAGTGAAAAATACTCTTGTCTATTTGGTATATGATGCAGATGTTAATTAGCAACATAATCATGCATTGAACGTCTCCAACAACAACATATTTGTATGGATTGTCTTGGATGTGAAAACATAAGCTCTACCAAAGTGCAAGTACAGACCTATATGTTGTGTAGGTAGTCTCGGAGCCTGGGAACAGAGTGAAGGTTATACCAGCCCATGTTATAATAGTCGTCTATTGGGTTTGTTTTTTCAATAATATTTTTTGTTTATACAGAAGGTATTCACCTTTTGGCCTATTTGGTATATGAGCTGCATGCATGTTCATATATGAAGCATAGGACTGCATGTGTAATGGTAATGGGTAAAAGGATCCCAGTGAATACAACAAAAATAATAACAGAAAGCATTACCCTGTACGTGTGTGTGACGAAAGAGTCTTCAACAACGTAAACGTATTTCCTTACGTAAATACTTGCTTCACAAATCACAATTGATGTTGGACCCAAGCTGCTTTATAGGTAGAAGTCTTTGTTTTTTTGGGGCATGAGAGAATGCGATGATGAGGCAGAGCCGTTTATCTTATTAGGCTGTCATGATATTTATCTCTGCTTCTTTATGATAAGAAAACACAGAGGGAAACAGAGAATATCAAATTGACATTGCACAGAGCAATTATCTTTGTCTGGCTTCACTTCACTCGCAATATTCTTACATATTCAATATGGAAGAGGAAGAAGTCCACGCTAGATGACTCTAGGGGGAAAAATTTATTAGCCATTATTAAATATCTAAACTTGAGGGACTAAATACGTAAAGAAGTATGGAACTAGCTAGCCACCACAGCAGAACTTAACGTGATATCAGAACTAAGCTAACTAGAAATACAACTCAGCAACCATATATTATTAGAAAATCAAGTGTTCTCCACGAAAACAATGCTAAGACAAGAACCAAGAAAAACAAATGGACAAGGGTAACAGCAGTAGGAAATCATAACAATGCAACAAAGTAACATACTAACACGTGTGAGTTCAACTGGATTCCACTCACTGAATCAAACTTGCAAGGGCAAACATCAACAAGCAAACAAGGAAGGCAGAGATAGTGAAGTACCAAGCGATGGTTGAAGGCAAAAGCATGCCCATTATTCCCATGAATCCAAATGTGCCAATTAAAAATGCAGCTTTTTGCATCTTCTTCGCAATCCTAGGCCTTTTCTTATGCAAACCGAGAGCTGTTGAAGAAATAGAGAAGGCAAGTGTAGAGCAAGCCACCACAGCATAAATCAACATCCGGTTATGATCTCGTTTTGATGAAACAGCTTGATTAGTTAGAGCACCAAGAAGCTCAACAGCAAAAACTGTGAAGCCTAGTTTGTTATCTTCATGTGGTGGTGATGCAGAAGAGGTCATAGGCATATTAATGGTGTAACTACCACTTGGCATGGAGGTAACATTAGGCCCCGCAGGATTAACTCGTTGGACTGAGATTTCGGGAGGAACAGTGAGGTTTGGAAGAGTAACTGTATTGCTAGAATTGTTTGGGAGAGATGTTGCTGAGGACAAATTATGGGAGTAATTAGAATTGATTGTGGCAGAACGATTAAGATCTTGAGTTAGCTCTTCATGTGCGCCATCACTCTGCAACTCCTCCAACTCAAATCCTGTACATGCAAATGCTTCCAAGAATAACTAAACAGACTTACTGAACACTGACAAGGATATACTTTTAAACTGATAGAACCTCAATTAATTTGATGAACTTCTATGAAATTGATGCAAATCAAATAGATAACAATATAATGGTAAAAATTAAAAATAGTATCTGGCATGCATGTGGAAAATAAAGAACAGCGCAACCTACCTCAATTTTACAAGAGCTAGCTAATAAAAGCCTAAAATTTCAATGGCAATCTGTGACCATTCTTCTTAACAAGATAGATAAAATATTGTACAAACTTTACCTTGGATTCAGAAGTAGTGTTAGAGCTTATGAGTGGAACGATTTAAGTAGAGTGAATGACCATGATCAGAGTTTCCATACAGATCAGAAGGAGCATCTGACTGAAGAGAGATAATAGAAGCAAATATCTGAAGAGGCTTGAGACTTTGCATCTCCATTTGGAGGCTTTTGACTCTTCTCCTTTTTGCAGGCTTTTTAGTCAAAGTCCTTTGCTTTGAAGTAAAAAAAAAAGAGTAAGAGAGATGAAAATAGAGATGAATCCAAACCGTGGCATATACACCTCTCTTTCTCTCTCATCACTTCAAAACAAATATACTTCAAAGAATCCTAGCTGTAAGTATCAGTATCTTAAAATTATTAAAAAAATAATAATTCGTAAATATATACAAAAGACAAAATTAAAAAATGCTTACAAGAAAATTTTCTATCATGCGAATGCATGCATATATGAAAGATAATTGATAAATATGCAAGTACTTAGAGTGAATTTGTTGCTCTTTGTTTCCAAGTCTCAACCTGACTTCTGAGTTCTGACCAGCTGAGTTAATCCCAAATGGCTAAATTCCACAAATGTTTACTAGTTCGGAAAATTATTCTTAATTGCATTTCTGCATTTAAGGTGAGGGTTCAACTGCCTAATTAATTATGCATAATTCAACATCTACCCTACCACTCACTTGGTTAAACTAAAAGGTAAAATGATCTATTCTTAATTGACCGACATATTAATTTTGGGTGGGGCTAAAAAAAGCTTCAGAGTACAATTCTATGATCCATTATTGTATGCATCTAAAGCAGTACATGAGTATCACGAATAATTAGCCAAATTAGGAAAACACAGAAAAAGAAGACACACTAACGAAGTTATGTATACCTTAAAGATCTAAGGCTTTACTTTAGATCTTCAGATTAGAAGGTTCAAATGAAGAATGCATTGACTTGTGGGATATGTAGCAGCATCGATGCTCATGCCTCTCCGAGGTGAGTCTCTGTGGCTCCAACATCACCCAGTTGACCATATTATGCTTGGATATATAATAATCATGCATAATATGTACAATTTTGGGCTAGCTGGTTATGCTTAGAACGAACCAAGATTAGAGTTTGTTTATAGGAAGGACCATTTTGACAGGTCTATCAGTAGACAACACAAGAAAAGTAGAATGTGAAAAGAAACCTTACCAGGTGATTCTTCTGCAGGCACGTTGGCAACTTGAAGATGTTGGCCGTGGGTTTGCTGAGCCATGAAAATGGCTGAACAAGAGAAGGATGGAATCAAACGGAGATACAGATCGAGAAGAGAGAGAGAGCTTGCAAGTAATAGATGAAGCTGAAGCGGGGTGCTTTTTATATATGTGAGTGGAGAAGCATATTCTATAAGAATATAATAATAAAGAAAATAATAAAAGATTGGGTTTTAAGAAGGCGATCCCACATGAGTGGGATCGCAGCGCATATATGTTGGATCAATAACTGTTTTTGTTATTTGCAATAATTAATTTTCGTACTTGTTACTGGTGGAAAGATCTAATGGTTTCTAGCTTTCCAGTAAATTGCGGACTTTTCTTTTGTCTAAATACAATTATTTTCCACTTTGGTTTATTTTTTGTACCGTTTACAGGTCCCACTTTCTAACCTCCCTCTCTTATTTTGACCAAGTCATGCAGATCCAAATAATGGGAGGGGAGGGAGAGGTTGATAATGGAGGATTTGGTTTAGCTGTTAAGTTTTGTCCTTTTGGAGAGCCACTTGATAAAAACCAAACACACCCATTGAGACGTTGGTTATGATTGTGGCACAGAAAGGTGGAGAAAATTCAAACACCTTTTCTTTTCTTTTGCTTGGGAAACTGGTGAAATTTGTGTCCGAAAACATTTTTACCAAAGTCAATATTGCTATATGATATTGGCTTTGGCAAACGTGTTTCAAGAAATTAAACATGCATTTATTTTTTATTTCTCTATCACTTGTATATGGCACCACTAACAGTCTATTAGTCTAGTTCGTGAAAATGTAGTTTTATAATGGGGGAACCTCACTACTTTCGAGTTTCAAGTAATTATCACAACTGCATGTCCAAAACACATCTAATTTCTCCACCGATATCTGGAGTCACTAGCAACTGAGTAGTGCAATTCTTGGAAATGCAGGCCTGTAATAGGAGAATTTCACTACTTTTGAGTAATTATTGTAGCTTCATACTCAAACTTGAATACAAAACCACTGATTTAGATGGAACGACTCAGTCAGTCGGTCCAAGCCTTTGGTGGTACAAAACACATCTTTTGAGTTTAGGCATGTCCTGCTCAGAACCACCATGGCAAGAATCCAAGTGAGCGATGATTTGGTTGAGAAACTGAAACGAAGAAGCTGACGACGAAAGAGCTAGATCTTCCATTTCTACAGAAATTCCCAGGTCATTCTGAATCAGTGCTAGTATCTAAGAGCGAGAATGTTTGAGTTCGAACTCGAGCCTTTTGTTCTCATCGCGTGATTCTTGGATGAAGATCTCTAAGAATTTGTGAGGATCGATGAAGATCTCTAAGAATTTGTCAGAAGGTTAATACCTTCTGTTTATACAGAAGTTATTAACTTTTGGCCTGTTTAGTACGTGAGCTGTATGCATGTTCATATATGAAGCATGGGACTACACGTGTCAGGGTAATGGGTAAGATGATCTTGGTGAATACAACAAAAATAATAACGAAGCATTACTCTGTGTGTGTGAATGAGTAAGATGATCTTAGTGCATACAACAAAAATAATAACAGAGAGCATTATTCTCTGTGTGTGTGTGTGTGTGTGAAGAAGACAGTCTTCAACAACGTAAACGTGTTCCTTATATAAATACTTGCTTTACAAATCACAATTGATGTTGGACCCAAGCTGCTCCATAGGTAGAAGTTTTTTTTTTGCATGAACAAATGCGAGGATGAGGCAGAGCCATTAATCATCGTTGGCGGTTATGATGTTTATCTCTGTATCTTTCTGATAGAAAAAACAGAGGGAAACAGAGTATCAACTTGACGTTGTACAAAGAGCAATTATCGTCTGGCTTTACTTCACTTGCAATATTCTTATATATTCAATGTGCAAGAGGAAGGAGTCGACGCCAGATAAATCTTGGGGGGAAAATTTATTAGCCATTATTAAATATTTAAACTTGAGGAACCAAATACGTAAAAAGTATGGAACTAGCTGGCCACCACAGCAAAACTTAACGTGATATGCATTAATCAGAACTGCTAACTAGAAATACAACTCAGCAACCATATATTATTGGAAAATCAAGCGTTCTCCACGAAAACCATACTAAGACAAGAACCAAGAAAAACAAACGGAGAAGGGTAACAGCAACAGGAAATCATAACAACGCAACAAATTAACACGTGAGAGTTCAACTGGATTCCACTCACTGAATCAAACTTGCAAGGGCAAACATCAACACGCAAACAAGGAAGGCAGAGATAGTGAAGTACCAACTGATGGTTGAAGGCAAAAGCATGCCGATTATTCCCATGAATCCAAATGTGCCAATAAAAAGTGCAGCTTTTTGCATCGTCTTCGCAATCCTAGGCCTTTTCTTATGCAAAACGAGAGCTGTTGAAGAAATAGAGAAGGCAAATGTAGAGCAAGCCACCACAGCATAAATCAGAACCTGGTTATGATCTCGTTTTGATGAAACAGCTAGATTAGTTAGAGCACCGAGAAGTTCAACAGCAAAAACTATGAAGCCCAGTTTGTTATCTTCATGTGGTGGTGATGCAGAAGGGGCCATAGGCATCCTAATGGTATGACTATCACTTGCCATGGAGGTAACATTGGGCCCCGCAGGATTAACTTGTTGGACTGAGATTTCGGGAGGAACAGTGAGGTTTGGAAGAGTAACTGTATTGCTAGAATTGTTTGTGAGAGATGTCGCTGAGGACAAATTATGGGAGTGATTAGAATTGATTATGGCAGAAGGATTAAAATCTTGAGTTTGCTCTTCATGTGCACCATCACTCTCCGACTCCTCCAACTTAAATCCTGTACATGCAAATGCTTCCAATAATAACTAAACAGACTTACAGAACACTGACAAGGATATACTTTTAAACTGATAGAACCTCAATTAATTTGATGAACTTCTATGAAATTGATGCAAATCAAATAGATAACAATATAATGGTAAAAATTAAAAATAGTATCTGGCATGCATGTGGAAAATAAAGAACAGCACAACCTAACTCAATTTTACAAGAGCTAGCTAATAAAAGCCTAAAATTTCAATGGCAATCTGTGACCATTCTTCTTAACATGATAGATAAAATATTGTAGAAACTTTACCTTGGATTCAGAAGAAGTAGTGTTAGAGCATATGAGTGAAACGATTTAGGTAGAGTGAATGACCATGATCAGAGTTTCCATACAGATCAGAAGGAGCATCTGACTGAAGAGGGATGGTAGAAGCAAATATCTGATGAGGCTTGAGACTTTGCATCTCCATTTGGAGGCTTTTGACTCTTCTCCTTTTCGCAGGCTTTTTAGTCAAAGTCCTTTGCTTTGAAGTAAGAAAATAGAGTGAGAGAGATGAAAGTAGAGATGAATCCAAACTGTGGCATATACACCTCTCTTTCTCTCTCATCACTTCAAAACAAATATACTTCAAAGAAGCCTAGCTGTAAGTATAGTATCTTAAAATTATTAAAAAAATAATAATTCGTAAATATATACAAAAAAATTAAAAAATGCTTACAAGAAAATTTTCTATCATGCGAATGCAAGCATATATGAAAGATAATTGATAAATACACAAGTACTTAAGAGTGAATTTGTTACTCTTTGTTTACAAGTTTCAACCTGACTTCTGAGTTCTGACCAGCTGAGTTAATCCCAAATGGCTAAATTCTCACAAATGTTTATTAGTTAGGAAAATTATTCTTAATTTCATGTCTGCATTTAAGGTGAGGGTTGAACTGCCTAATTAATTATGCATAATTCAAAGTCTAGCCCTACCACTCACTCAGTTAAATTTATTCTTAATTGACCGACATATTAATTTTGGGTGGGGGCTCAAAAAAAAACTTCAGAGTACAATTCTATGATCCATTGTTTTATGCATCTAAAGCAGTATATGAGTATCACGAATAATTAGCCAAATTAGGAAAACACAGAAAAAGAAGACATACTAACGAAGTTATATATACCTTAAAGATCTAAGGCTTTACTTTACATCTTCAGATTAGAAGGTTCAAATGAAGAATGCATTGACTTTGTGGGATATGTAGCAGCATCGATGCTCATGCCTCTCCGAGGTGAGTCTCTGTGGCTCCAACATCACCCATTTGACCATATTATGCTTGGATATATAATAATCATGCATAATATGTACAAATCTGGGCTAGCTGGTTATGCTTAGAACGAACCAAGATTAGAGTTTGTTTATAGGAAGAACCATTTTGACAGGTCTATCAGTAGACAACACAAGAAAAGTAGAATGTGAAAAAGAAACCTTACCAAGTGATTCTTCTGCAGGCTCGTTGGCAACTTGAGGGTCAGAACTAATCGGTGTGATGAGATCCTCCAAAAGGTGAGGCATTTCCTGCTCAGAACGGCCACCATGGCTGGAAGCCAAGTGAGCGATGCTTTGGCTGAGTTCAAGCTCGAGCCTTTTGTTCTCATCTCGTGATGCTTGAGAATCCATGGAATCATCATCATCACGAAGAAGACGTTGGTGGGTTTGCTGAGCCATGAAAATGGCTGAACAAGAGAAGGATGGAATCCAACGGAGATACAGATCGAGAAGAGAGAGAGCTTGCAAGTAATATATGAAGCTGATGCGGGGTGCTTTTTTTATATGAGGGGAGAAAGATATTGCGTAATAATATAATAAAGCAAATAATAAAAGATTGG